>JANHAO010029758.1:0-10300 GCA_026873985.1 Saraca asoca | reverse complement strand
GCAGCTGGATACACTTCTAGGTTTGGTCTGTATTTTATTGACTACAAAGACAATTTGAAGAGATACCCCAAGCAGTCTGTTGAATGGTTCAAGAACTTCTTGAAATCAACTCAATGACAGCCAACACACTAGAACTTAGTGTGGAAGTTTATTGATTGCTATTCTCTTTCAAAGGAATTTTAGGTTCATACACAGTATATTTTTATCATTCGAAGTAACATATTACAAATATGGTTTGGATTTTTATTTCATCTAAATACAACTCATGGTGTAATAATTAATAGATTGCTGAAAAGAAACATTCTTACTTTCCTGCTTAGTAGTTTCCTCATTCCCACCGTACTGTCTTAAAGTCTAATTTGTCTGAAGCATACTTGAGTCACTTTGTAATATAAGGAAATTGCTATTTATGTTATTATATTATATTTGATACAAGGTCCTTTAATTTCTGGATTTAGAGGCTTTCCCTATTTAAGGGACAAGTTTTATCATCAATGCATAACAGATTGAAGTCTAAAAGACAAAAATATAATCTAAAAAAAAAAATGCAATATTAATCAACAATTTCAGTTGTGACTTACAATGACATGAAATATCAAGTAACATCTAATTATGAGATCAAGCATAAAAGTTATCATGTAAAAGGTGAATATCTCCAATTACTCATTCCCAATAAAACCATTATTGACATTGATATGATTGTAACATTTTTATCCATTTTTTAGCAAAACATGCTAATATTTCATATAAAATTATAATAATGGATAATTTCTTCCAATATCTTATAAGGATAATTTTTAAGAAAGGTATAACTGTCATCTTTTTTTTTTTTATTATTTAAATTATAATATGCAACAATCTGACCACCACTGGGCTAACAATTTTACAAAACTAAAGTAACATTTTCTTAACTGTCGGTATTTTAAACACACCAAGTCACCAACCACATTTTATTTCAAGCAATACTAATTAGTGTCAATTTTGTTATCAAATTTGCTGAATGCTATTTGTATGTAAGCTTCGTGCAATTGGCATGCAAGCAATAAACAAAAATGTGAATGTTATGCTAACCTTCTGTTACATATGCTCCACACAACATCAATGAATTATCAAGCAGATTACTATTTTGCTCAAAACATGACCATTTGGTATATATAGATAAACTTAAATTACCGTATATCCGTATATCTTTGTATTAGTTTTGAAATCTAGGTAAACCTACTTTGAAAAATAAAACTACACTTAAATCTGTATTTAAAATTTTCAATCAATCAAATGATTAAAAAAAAAAAGGAAAAAGATGATAAGGGAGTTTTATTTTAGAATGTTGACTATTTTGAATAATTTTTTTTTATTAAAGATGAATTATAGCATCCTTTAATATTATAGAGATGACTTTGTCCATTTTCTTTTGCCTGCACGAAAGAATATTGATCAATCAATAATTATGTTTAGTATGATCATGAATGAAATAAGCATTCCATTTTATATTTATATTTGGTATAATAAAATATTATAGAAATAAAATAAAAAATAATCAATTACAATAATATCCTTATAACAATAAATAATAAAATATCTATTTAAGAAGAGTGAAAAAAACTTCAACTCCTTAAGATATAAAATAAATAATATATAAGTTAATTAGATGATATTGTAATGCCAATAAAATAATAATTATAACATATAAGTTAAATAATTAAATCATATTTTTTATATATTTATTATGCTAATTGTTAAAAATCTCCGATATTTATTAATAAGATGATATTAATTTGTTCTTCAAGTATGTTAACCTTTTTTAATAATTTTGACCTTCTTTATATATCAATAAATTTTGATTCATTGATTTTTTTATATTAAATAATTTTTTATAATAAATAATATTTAATATAGAAATAAAAAATATTTTATTTTATTCTATTATTGAAAATATAACTATCAAAATATTTTTGTAGTAAAAATATTACTTTTGTGATGGAACAAAGATTTATTATTTAATGTTATAGTTATCCTTTGTCAAACAAATTTTTTACCTATTTTTATTTCTTTAAACCTAACCAAACGTAAAATTAGTTATCACCCCTTGAATAACCAGACATTTGAAACTATACAAAGTGAGGGTATCTTTTGAAACGAGTTGCATGGTAGTTACTTCAACATAGACCATTTAGGCTAAGTTATTAAAATTACAGTAAATTATTGTTACCTTATTTGTGCTTTATATATAAAATTCATAGATCTTCCCTCCACTTCAAAAACATACATGCTATCATGATTAACAAAGAGGCAGCAGGAATATAGTTTTAGTTTTTTATTCATTTATTTTATTTTTCATGCATAAAAATATGAAATGACAAAATTGCTCTTCCTTTTTTTTTTTTTTTAACGCAGGATATATACTCAGGTCACCGCATCTCCATTATGCACACATTCTTGAGATGAGATGTGTTAAAAATTTTCCTCCTCTCCCTTGAGGGAAAATGGTAAGCCGCATAATTATACTTTCATTAGTAATTTGACAAATAATTCATAATTTGATTAAAATTGTTTTCATTAAAATTTTACAAGGAATCAAAATTAAGATTTTTATATTTGGATGATGAAAATTAATTAATTACTCATTTAAGAGAATCTTATGTAATTGGGCGTGCGAATAGGTCAAGGGCATATCAAGGGTCTAGGATTGGCTTGATTTAAACTTAATTTGGCTTGACTTATATTCTACTAGAAGTTAGGTCAAGACAAATAAATAAGTTTGTTTAGATAAATAAGTCAGATTAGTTTTCTTTGAGTTTGGCTCTATAAACTTATCAAACCGACCTATTTAATAATTAAGATATACATAAATATTATATAACAATATATATATGGGACATAAAATGAGAGCACTGTATTTATAAAGTGAGATGAGTAAATTTTGACTATTGTATTTTTGTATTGATGGATAAGATTAAAATATAAAGTCATGTGATTATTTCAATTGATTACATCACTTTTAATTATACTTTAATCCTAGTTATCAATGTAAAATTTGATGGACATGATCCATTCTTCTCATTCTGATATAAAAATATTATTCTTACTTGATATACGTCCCAAATATATAATATAATATAAATAATTCTTTAATATTTGAGATATTATCTTTGTCTTGTGTCCTTTTGAATTATTTGTGCAAGATGAATAAGATTTATCCCGTGTATTCGCATAAGCAAGAAATATTTAATAAAAATATACTATTTAATATAAAATATATAATGATATTAATTTTAATTTTTTGAATATTTTTATAATCTAAAAATTAAGTAATTTTGCCTCTGGAGGCATAAGCTAATTCCAATTATAGATATGAGTTGAAAGTCATAATTGTCACGCTTATTTATACATCCAATAAAATTAAATATATTAAATATCATATTAAATTTGTTTACTTTGGATCACTATTTGATGATATATTATTGAATTATATAATTTTACTTAAGTGCTGCTTAAAATGAATTAAAATTTTTTGTCAAAACTCACTTATTTTTAGGAAGGTGCATAAAATAAAGTATCAAAATTTGAACTCAAAACTAAAATTTTGAAAATATTTATAAATAAAGTGAAAACATAAATTTAAATAAAAATTATTTTTATTATTTTTATATACATGTATGTTAATTTTCAATAAAAAATTATTGCTTCTCATTATATTTACATTTTGAAATAAAAAATATCCTAAAATATTAGTTACATGTTTGATAAAATTTATCAATTATAAAAAATGAAATATTTCAAATCAATATATGAATTTATACATAGTAAGAAACAAAATTCAAAATTGTATTAAAAAATTAACTATCAAAATGTATTCATATTTGTTCTTTTTCAAAAGAGATTTCAATAAAAAAAAGAAGAAAATATATCATTAGAACTTGTGTTGTTTAAAAATTAAAAACTATGCTTGAATTTAAATTATGGATCTAAATCCAGGGTCGGATTCAATATAAATTCTTGCCACACGACTCAACTTGATGTTGTATGAATAAAATTTAAGATTAAATACTACTTGATTCTACATAATATCAAAAAATTTATATATTTAAAATATAATTTTAATTTTGATATTATACAATTAGAATCTTGGCCCCATACTCCAATCCTAAATTCTTCACTATCTAAAATAACATGACAAAGATAAAATTTTGTTATTTTAAATCCAAATGTTAGTTTTTAAGATAATTTTTTTAACTTATTTATAAATAATGTATGCGATAGATTTAATAATTTAGAATAAATTAAATTTAAATAAAAATAATGTCATGACCTGAAACCTCTGATCATGACTAGCGTAAATATTAACATATCCATTGATAATCACCAACCTTTAATTTGATTTCATCATATCACTATAATCATAGTTTGCTCATTGTCAATATTAAGCAATTGACTTAAATTGAGTAATTAAGAGAGAAAAGAAAATATACGTGATCATGAATTGATATAATATATATATATATATATATATATAAAAACTGAATCTACATAATATATAGAGACATTGTCCATGAAGGCACATGCCCCTTTTGAACTGTGTTTTAAACGTTTCTACATTTTGCAAAATTTCTATACATCCTCCTTGGCTAACGTAACAAAACATTCATCTACAACACTTCAGTTTTCTTTTTAGGGTTAAAGCAAAATAAAGTTAGTTTAACCTATAGCATAAATGAATCCAAATGTATAGGTTAGACTAACTTTATCCTTAAGGTTTTGATGTCCCTGCTATACATTTTCAAAAGATAATAAAAAAGAAACTTAGATGGTGGATCCTCTAAGGATCAAACCATCTCATAGCTATAATTAGTAACACGTTTGGGGGTTATAGAGGGATGATTTCTACCTTGTGTAACACTTCACATCCTATCAAGTTTAAGATTATGATATAATGTATCTTAATTTCATATGCTTATAATGGACTATCAGTTGTAGTGGTGAAAGTTTCAATTGTGATTTCCATTGGTTGGTTATCTATCTTACTTGTCTATAGAAGGATTGAGTGCTAATTCTTAAGTATCGAAAAAATAATCCATAGAATAATGAGTCTAAAGCTCAGTGAGATAAATACGTACCAATCATATGAATTCATCACACGTCAAGAGCCTTACATTCATACACATGTATACATACCAATAAATAGTTGGCATTGATATCATTTTCATAGGGAATTATAAAGTATTCAAAGACTTACCATTAAGGTATTTCACATTATGTCTTTCTCAATGCATTAGGTCATTCTAGACCAAATTCTGGCTCTAATAGCTGTATGTCCACATTTTGAATTCATCGTGTATTTCAATTTCATGATATCATATTTCAACATTTCATGTATCAACAATATAAACCACACAACACACAATCATAATTTAATTAAAACCCTCCTTGGTACTCCAATCCCGCCTATCCTGCACAAACCCAGCCTTTTCCCTCCAGCACCCACCTTATACCCCTATACTATATTGGAATGCATAGATCTAGCATTTGATTCATAATTTCTCATTATAACTCATCATTCTCATATCAAGCCTCAAAGGCTATCAGATATTCAATTATTACATTCTTATAATAAATATCTCATCACTTTCATATCAGCATATTTCATCATCATTCATGATATTGTATATCATTTCATGTCTCACACACATTATCAAGATTTGCATCATATACTTATTAATTGTAGTGATTATAATTTCAACAATCATAACTTCACAATATTACCTTCCCACAATCATTGACATTCATGACTATTACAATGATTTCTCAACTCATATTTGCATTCTCTTCTAAACTCATTGTTTAGAAATGATTGTATACATATCCATTGTATTCATTAAAGTTAGTTTATAAGCCACTCTCTTAGATTATTACTGATGGTCCCAGTAAAATGTTAAAATGTGAAAAACAATCGGATCTTGCCCTTTTCCCATTAGGGAATTAATATACACCTTTATCTAATGTAAACTCTTCTTAATTATTTAATAGGTTGGTGATTTATTCTCTTTTATTAAGATATGCAATAAACTAATAATCGGTGAATGTGAAGATAATAGAAACAATAATTTTGCAGCAAGATATGGAAGTATAAAAGAAATTAAAGACACTAATTTTAAAAATGGTTTAACTTGAATTGAAACGACAATTCAAGTCTACTCTATTTGATCTTTTCTCAATTGAAAGGCCTCTTTATAAGAAAGACAATCAGGATTGAACAGGGCTCCTAAAAGGCTAGTTCAAAATTAAAAACACAAGAAATTACACAGGTTTCTTGCTAGCCTAGAAGAATTATAACAGACTCCTCTAAATCTAAACAAAAATACAAGAATTATGACAGACTCTTGCTAACCTAAAAGAATTACAACAGGCTCTTATAAACCTAAATAAAAAACAAGAATTATGATAGGCTTTTGCTATCCTATACAAGATTTCTAAATCCTTAGAAATCTCTAATAAAGAAATAGAAATAAGAAAGATTATGAAATACAATACCGCACATTTGAGATGAAATCTTAAACAAATAGGATGAATTCAATTAACCTTTGATCCAAAAACTCTTGATTTGATCTTAGAAACTTGATAAGGTAGAGAGAAAACTTGTTTTGCTCTTTTTTTGAGAGATTTTTACACTTGAAGGATGAAGAGAATGTCCAAAACTTGTTGAAAACTGAAAGCAGTCGGGCTTTTATAACTACTGTAACAGAATAACTAACTTTTAGTTGGTGAATCGATTATAGAATCGATTCAGAGTGGTTACAACTAATGAATCAGTGTGATAATCGAATCTTAGTTTGTTATACACAAATCTTGAATCGATTACTGAATTGATTTAGGAAAATTTCCTAATCTTCGGTAAAAAGAATTTTTCAAAACATTACCTTAGGAATCGATTGATACTTTGATTCAAATATCATTTTCACAAGTTTTTCAACGAATCAATGTGTGAATCGATTCATAAGGTAAAAAATAATTTTATATTATTTTCTTCAAGTGATTTGAATTTACCTTACTGTTTATTGTTTAATTAAAAAATTTGAATCAAATATCATTTGAATTCATTTATAAAAGATCCTATTAAAATAAAATAATTCCTAAAATTATTCTTGGATCTCTTGAATCATTTTTCTTTGAACTTGCAAAAAAAATCAAAAACACTAAAATATATTGTTAGATAAAATTGTTTTTCAACATTAGAACTTAGGAAAATATGTAGTTAGAGTAACTTAGGCTAATAATCTCCTTTTTTTTTAATGTTGACAAACAATTTTAGATGAGATTCAAAGTAAAAAATAAAATAAAATAAAGGGAGGATATTATCTAAATCATCTAAAATGAAGCTTTTATGCTTTTCCCCCCTTTTGAAACATTAAAAAGAAATAAAAGAGAAGCTTGTGAAAAATAAAGTTAAAAATTCATAGCTCTCCCTGAATTTGTGAATAAAATTTTTGGTTAGAATCGATTATGGAATTGATTCTTTCACACAAATTAACCTTTTCATAATTTTGATTTATATAGAAATATTAAAAATTTTGTTGAATTGGTTTGTAAATGGATTAGAAATGCAAATTTTTGAGCCATGAATTGATGCTAGAATTGATGCAAATACTCAAATTAACCTTTAAAAAATTGTAAATCGATTCTGAATTCGATTTAGTGTCCAGAAATTAGTTTTTAATATAGGATTGAACCAAAAATTGCTATGTAAACTTATACATTAAACTCTTAAGTCATATACCTGCAAAACAAACTTAAGAAACTCTGATGCTTAAGTTAGATTTTGCATAAAAAAGTCAAACATAACAAATCAAATAAAAAAAAAAATATAGAGCAAATAGTTGAAAGTATCTAATTTTGTTCAATTTCTTCAGGATTTATCATTCCAATTTCTCTTCGAATGAATATAAATATGCTTTCATCTAAAGGCTTAGTAAAAATATCAACTAAGTAAAAATATCAACTAATTGAAAATCTGTTTGAACAAAATCTATTGAAATTTCTCCTTTTTGAACATGATGTCTCAAAAAATGATGTCTAATCTAAATATGCTTGGTTCTAAAATGCATTATAGGATTTTTGGTTATATTTATGGCAGTTGTGTTATCACAAAGTATTAGAATTTTCTCAAATTTTAATCCATAGTCTGAAAGTTGTTGTTTCATCCAGAGAATATGGGCACAAGAACTTCTAGTAGCTATATATTTTGCTTCAACAGTAGATAAAGCAACACAGTTTTACTTTTTACATGACTATGAAACTAATGAGTGTCCAATAAATTAACAAGCACCACTAGTGTTCTTCCTATCTATTTTACTTCCTGTATAATCTGCATCAGAATATCCTAATAGACTATAACTATCTAACTTAGGATACCAAAGTCCTGAATTTTTAGTTCCTACTAGATATCTGAAAATTCTTTTGAGTGCTGACAGGTGAGACTCCTTAAGATTAGTTTGATATTTTGCACATACACAAATACTAAGCATAATGTCAAGTGTACTAGCAATTAAGTATAGCAAACTACCTATCATACCTCTAAATAGAGTAAGATCTACATTCTTTTCATTCAGACCATTATCTAATTTCAAAGATGGACTCATTGGTGTTCCTATAGGTTTACATTTATCAAACTAGAATTTCTTTAACAATTCAATAGTATATTTAGTTTGATATAAGAAAATACCTATAGCTGATTGTTTAATCTACAGGCCAAGGAAAAAGGTTAGCTCCCCCATCATGGACATCTCAAATCCATTTTGCATTACCTTTAAGAAATTTTTGCACAATTGCTCATTTGTTGAGCCAAAAATGGTGTTATCCACACAAATTTGTACAAGTAGAATATCTTTTCCTTTTTCAAGTATAAAAAGTATTGTATCAATAGTCCCTCTTTTAAAGCCTTTCTAGATTAAAAACTTACTAAGTTTGTCATACTAGGCTTTAGGTGCGTATTTCAGACCATATAAGGCTTTTTGCAACTTAAAAACATGGGTTGGATTTAGGGGGTCTTTAAAACCTAGGGGCCATTATACATAAATATCTTCTAAAATGTATCCATTAAGAAATGCACTTTTAGCATCCATTTAGTAAAGTTTAAAGTTTCTTGTACAAGCAAATGTCAACAACATTCTAATGGCTTCTAGTCTAGCTACTGGTGCAAAAGTCTCATCAAAATCTATTCCTTCTTTTTGGTTATATCCTTTTGCTACCAGCCTAGCTTTGTTTCTTATAATTACTTCATTTTCATCAAGCTTATTTTTAAAAACCCAATGAGTCCCTATTACATTATAATGATCAGATTTTGGCACAAGTATCTAGAATTGATTTCTTGTAAATTGGTTTAATTCATCTTGCATAACCAAAATCCAATTATCATCTTATAGTGCCTCTTGAATATTCTTAGGCTTAATTAAAGAAACAAAAATTGAGTAATTGCAAAAAAATTTCAAATTACTACGTATTACCTATTTGGATACATATCCTATTATAAGTTCTTTGGGGTGATTTCCCATGAATTTCCAAGATTTTTAAAGAAAGTTAGGTGGTGTAATGTCCAATATGGTGGAGTTTTTCTCTTCTTCTCTTGTTTCTAAAGCATATACCTTTGATTTTCCTTGTTGATTTACTGGAGAGGAGTTAGAGGGCCACCAGTCTTGCTGATCTTCCTTTGTACTTAATCTGTTATCACTCAAAGCAAATTCATCAAAAACCACATGCACAGATTCTTCTATCTTCAAGGTCCTTCTATTATATACCCTAAAGGCTTTGCTAGATGAAGAATAGCCAAGAAAAATACCTTTATCAGATTTAGGATTAAATTTATCTAAATTATCCTTGCCATTGTTATGTATAAAACATTTACAACTAAAGATATGAAAGTATAAAATGTTAGGCTTTCTTCCAAAGTATAGTTCATAGGGTGTTTTATTTAAAATAGCTTGAGAAATGCCCTATTCATGATATAACATGTAGTGTTAACTGCATTAGCCCAAAATGACTTTAGAAGTGTGCTGTCATTTAGCTTGGTTCTTGCCATTTCACCCAAATATTTATTTTTTCTTTCAACAATACCATTCTGCTGTGGTGTTCTGGGTGTAGAAAAATTATAAGTAATGCCATACATTTCATAGAAATCAGTGAATTCTTTATTTTCAAATTCTTTTCCATGATCACTTCTTATGGAAATGATGGAACATCCTTTTTCATTTTGTATCACACCAGCAAGTCTTTGAAAGGCTTGAAATGTGTCACTTTTATGAGATAAAAA
>JANHAO010029757.1:0-10300 GCA_026873985.1 Saraca asoca | reverse complement strand
CCCAATTAATTAGCACAACCATTTTCTCTTTCACACTTTCCATTTTTATATCCATTTTTAATTTTATAAATTAAGTATCTAATTTTTTTTAATTTTTAGATATTATTTTCAAATTATACGATTGGCCGCAAGTTATCCATTTTTTATTAAAATTTTAGAAGTAAGAAATAATAATACCACTCGAAGAAAATACATATTCTTTTTCATTGCGCAGAAAAAAATAAAAAGACAGGGCTGTAAAGAAAATACATGTTAGTTTGGCAACATGGGATTGAGGCTTACTCATGACTCCTCAAAACTACTTAGCCAGATTTGCTTTGTTGTACATTCCAATTTGGCGTCTTATAACTGATGCTTCAAAACTTAATTAATTTTTTTTATTAGATATGCATTGGCCTTTATTTACTATTTTCTGAAGTTTCTGCACTAAAATTATATAACATGGTTAACCACTTCAAATTTTAAATTGAAAAATTTAATGCTTTCCAACGTTATTGCAGTTCAAGCTATCAATAATCTTTTACAATAAAATAATATTTACCCCCGATTGGAAAAGTGAAAGAAAAAAATCTAATGGATTAAAATGAAATTTTATAAAATTTTGTTGTTACCGTATTATAAATTTTCTTTTTTTTTTTCAATGGACTATATTAAGGTGCTGAAAAGTTACTGTGGTGAAATTATAATTTTTTCCATTTTATTTTTCTTTATCTTTAACTATCCCTTACCTATCCAGCACTCTACTCCCAAGCCTCCTCTACAAGTCGTTGCTGCTCCTTCCTCTTTCTTTTCTTCTCCTCTTCCCTGACTCATGCTCTTCCTCCCTTGGTTGTTGCTTGTTGTCGATCAAGCGGTTATATCAGTTGTGCTGATTCTTACCACACGTTGCTCTACTTTTCTAATGACTATCTACTTTAGCAGCTTCTCGATCAGTTGCTATAACTCCGATCAATCCATTTTCTGCTCACTGATGTACTCTCGTGTACTATTAAAATGAAATCCAATCTAATAGGAATCATAACCCAAATATTTACAAGTTCTAGTTTAGCAGGTATTTTAAATTGAAAGCTTCTGTTGTTGGAGTTTTGCCGTGGTATTGTGGTGTTGAAGAAAGGCATTGGTGTTTTCTACACATTTTCTACTCATCTTTGGGAAAAAAAAAATTCTCATGAATCCCATCTCCATTTTTTACTTATTTTCTTTTCCCCTGCCAATCAATGACAAACTTCCCTTTCTACTCTTTTTTTCCTCTAAAAATTTATTTTCTCTCAAATTCTTTCCAACCAATCAAAGGATTAAGATTAACCAAGTAACCTATTCCATGACATTTGCACTAACCCTAACTAAAAAAACAAATTCAATGCTAGATTTTAGTACCACGTATTTGATTTTTCTAGAGTGTAAAATACATTTGAGAAAATTAATACAAGATTATTATAAGCATCAAGGTTAACCAAGTAACCTATTCCATGACATTTGCACTAACCCCAACTAAAAAAACAAATTCAATGCTAGATTTTAGTATCACATATTTGATTTTTTTAGGGTGTAAAATATATTTGAGAGAGTTAAATGGATTATTATAATCATTAATAAGAAAATTAATGATTCAGAATATAATATATAATAAATAATTAAAAATTATTTTTTAAATTTATAATTATTCACTTACTTGATTTTTTCACAAATTATTGTGATTTTCTACTTTGCTCTTTAAAATATATCTTATATTTTAGAAGAGTCAAATCCGTAGTTCTACTTACTTAACTCATTATGTATTGGGCTTTAACTCCATTTATACTAGAACCGATCTATATTAAAACATTTTTCTTGTTAAAAAGATTTTAATTAATCTTATTTTTTAATAATGTAGAAAATTCTTATCTAATAAGAATATAAAAAATTTTATATTAATAATAATTCAAATTTAAACATATTATTCAAAATCTGGACAAAAAGTACACATGAAGAAAAAAAAAATTCATGTGCTCTTGTGTATTCATATCAACAGTTAGTAAAAATCCAATGAAATTAGGTGGATAAATAATTATTGAAGTTTTTTTTTTTCCCCATTCTATCAGTATCAAGATATTCCTAAACTCCACACCAAAGTAAGCAATTAGGTTGGCTCCTTTCTTAAAAAGACGTCATTTTCTCCAAATTCTTTAATTCTAATGGGTAGCCATTATTTTAAGATACTTAATTCTCTTTATTTTTAATCACTATAAGATTATACAATTTCTATTAGAACAATATGTGGATGGATGAATTTTCTAAAATTGTTTTAATTAATCTATGCTTTTTTTCTTTTTATAAGAATAAAACTTGGTTGCAGGTTTGCAGCAAAGAGCAGCAACACTCCTTGTATTCATGCCATCTGTCATCTTGAAGACCTCCAGACACAGGCGCTGCTTGCGAAGGTGCTTTTTTGTTTTCAAAAACAATTTTTTTACTTTTTTGTTTTATAAAAATAAAAAAATCTATTTAATAATCTATGTTTAAAAATTATTTTTTTTTTAAAAATATAACTGAAAAATAATTTTTAAGAAATATCAAAATGATATTTTTTTTATTTTTATATATAATTATTTTTATTTTTTTTAAATAAGAAGAATACCTATTTTTATTAATGATAAAGTAATGAATAATATTACATATATTTTTTATCTTTAAAAATAAAAAAAATATTTATATTTTATATCTAAATAAGTTTTTTATTTTTTTAAAAAAATAATTTTTAAATAATAATAAAATAAAATCACTTAAAAACATTTCCAAAGAGAACCATGAGCTTTTTGTCTTGAGTAGGGATGAAAGAATAAACCTTTTCTCTACGTTTTCACATTCCAAACAGAAATTGGATACAATATTATTATATCCTAGTACCATAACATGAATATTTACAAATTTAATAGAAATATTATCATAAATATGACACTGTTGGATCGAAAAACACTTACTCAGTTATAAAAATTAATTCTAAAATATTATCATAAGATAATACAATTTTTTTTCACAATCTTCCTGTCGTAAAGATTTGAGTTAACCTCAATATGTCCACTTAAATAATTTTTGCTATTATCAAGATTTACATTATTAAAATCATATATTATTAGTGTAGTGCTACTAAATTATTATTTTATTTTATAAAAAATTAATTTGATATAGGAGAATGCCAATTTAGGACTACAAAAAATATTTGAAACATATTTTAAACTCTCACAAATGATGATCCGTTTTTTTTTTTATTTTAAAAATATAAACAACGAAAAAGAAAATTAAAAAAAAAATACACTTCAGGATGTCTTATTGGGAATGGACGCCAGAGTAGATTGATTTGGGGCTTTTTGCCCTGTGTGGAGCCAAAAAAAAAAAAAACCAAAGATATTTCCCAAATGGTGTCAAATAAAAGTAATTACCCAGAAGTTTCGGCCCCTTTTTTTTATTTTTTAAATTTTTTTTATTTAAAAAATAAAAAGTTGGTTTCCAACTTTTTTAATTTTTATTTTTTTAAATTAAAAATTAAATTTTTAAAAAAATTAATATCTTTATTTTTTAAATTTTTTTATATTTTTAAAATAATTATTCGTCAATAATAATATCAATAAATAAAAGATTTAAAATTTTAAATAAAATTAATATGAAATAGATAAATAAGATATCATAATTAATTATATATTGATTAAAATTATAATAAAAAATTAAATTTTATTATAAATAAAAAATTTAAATGTTAAATTTTAAAAAAATTAAATTTTTTATTTTAAAAAATAAGAATAAAAAATTTGGATAACATCAATTTTTCCAACTTTTTTTTATTTTTTGTTTTTATTTTTTTAAAACAAAAATTTAATTTTCCTAGAATTTAGTTTTTTTATTTTTTATTTTTCTTAAATATTTTTTACATTTTTTTAAATAACTATGGTGATAGAAGATTTAAAATTTTAAATAAAATTAATATAAAATATTTAAATAGTATATCACATTTAATCGTATATTCACTATAATTTTGATAAAAAAATTAAAAATTTATGATGAATAAAAAATGTAAATATAAAATTTTAAAAAAATTATTTTTTTTATTTTTTTGGCAAAACTTATTTATTTATTTTTATTTTTCTTCTTTTTGCTTTTATAATAAAATAAAAAATTAAAAATTAAAAAATGTTAGGAAACGTTGGTGTTATCAACGTTTTCTAACTTTTTTTATTTTTATTTTTTAAAAAATAAATAAAATTTAATTTTTTAAAAAATTTAAGATTTAAATTTTTTAGTCATAATCAGATTTTTTTATTAAAATTTTAATTAATATATAATTAATTATAACATATTATTTAACTATTTTATTTTAATTTTATTTAAAATTTTAAATTTTTTATCATCCAATAAAAAATTTTAAATCTTTTATCATCTAATATTATTATTGATGGATAGTTATTTAGAAAAAAATTAAAAAAATTAAAAATAAAAATACTAAATTTAAAAAAATTAAAATTTTTATTTAAAAAAAATAAAAATAAAGAAATAAAAAATAAAAAAAATAAAAACACAAAAGGTGAAAGACATCGGTGTTATCAATGTTTTTTATTTTTATTTTTTAAAATAAAAAATTTATTTTTTAAAAATAAATATTTAAATTTTTTATTCATAATAAAATTTTATTTTTATTAAAATTTTAATTAATATATAATATATTATTTAATTATTTTATTCTAACTTTATTTAAAATTTTAAATGTTTTATCAACACAGTAGTATGAATAAAATGTAAAATTTTTTTATAAAAATTAAATATAAAAAATAATAAATTTGAAAAAAATTAATTTTTTTATTTTTCAAAAAATGGAAATAAAAATAATAAAAAAATAAAAAATAAAAAATTTAGAAAACATTGATATTGCCAATGTTTTTTTATTTTTTTTATTTTTTAAAAATAAAAAATTTAATTTATTTATAATTTAATATTTAAATTTTTTATTGATGATAAAATTTTGATATATATTATTTATCTATTTTACATTAATTTTATTTAAAAATTCAAAATTTTTATCACACAATATTATTATTGGTAAATAGTTATCTGAAAAAATTGAAAAAAATAAAAAAAAATACAAATTTTTAAAAATTAAATTTTTAATTTTTAAAAAATGAAAAATAAAAATAATAAAAATTAAAAAAGTTGAAAATCATTGCCATTATCAACATTTTCAAACTTTTTATTTTTTAAAAAAAAAAATTAAAAAAGAGCCAAAAATGTTTTTGGTAGCAACGTTTTGCCCCTTCTGGATAATTACTTTTCATTTGACACCATTTGGGAATATATTTGTTTTCTTGCCCCTCACAGCGCAAAAAGCCTTTGATTTGGTCGATATCGACACGTAAACAAATCGACTGGGTCCACAACCGTTTTACTACTGACAACTGGTTATTAAAAAAAACCCTTTATGCGGCATATAATTACAATGAGTTGCCACTTATTTATTTCGTAATCGAATTTGAAACTCTTGGCAGGGAGGACTCCTTTATGCAAATTTTCATTTAATTTAAATAAAAATAATTTTAATTCATATATAAATAAATTTTATTGTTTTAAAATTATATAAAAATGATTACTTAAATTTATTTGTAAATAAATTTTTTATTTAACGCAAAATTCAATTTTATCACTGGAGATGCATTTGGCATTATTTTAACATTTTCTAAAGCCTGTGCACTAAAGGTGTATAAAATAAGAAATTTTAAGTTAAAAATTTTATTGTTCTTGAACGGCATTGCAATTCATGCTGTTAATAAGGTTTCACAACAAAACAATATTCAAGGTAGATTTTGATTCTCTTCTCTCTCTCTCTTTTTATTGTCAATTTTCTTCAATTTTAGAGAGATAAACATATAATTTTTTTATTTTATGACTTATTTTTTATTAAAATTTATCATTTTAATACAAATATAGAATTTTTAATACAAATATAGAATTTTTATATCTATTTCTCTTGTAAAATCATATTCTGATTTTTTCAAATAAAAAGAGAGAATCCGTTCTCTATTGAAAGTTAACCAAGTAACCTATTCCATGACATTTGCACTAACCCCAACCAAAAAACGAATCCAATTCCGGACTCTAGCTCCATTCGTTTAATTCGTCATGTATGGAGTTTTTACTCCATACATGGCAGATTTGATCAATGTTAAACTATTCTTAAGTTTCATTTGGTAGACAGATAGTTTCGTAAAAAATATAATTTTTTGAAAAGTAAAGAATGGTTGTCTTCTTTGTTTGGCCATTAATCAAAAAAATGAGAGAAGTAAACTTCCCAAGAAACATTACTTTTTATAAAGTATGAAAAGTTGTTTATCTAACTATTAAATAAGAAAAACTTCTAATACTTTTAATAAAATAGAATTATCCCCATACAATTTAAATAACAACAAGAGTCCCTTTTATTTATTATCAGTCTTTTAATGACAAAATATTTATTAATAAAAATACGTTTTAGTCATTCTAATAATATTTCTTGAAAAATTCATATTTGAACCAAACACAATATAGTGTCACAAGTTGCCCTTATGAACCAATTTGATAGGCAAACGTGTTTGGTTTTGAATGAAATTTGATGTAAAGATTAAGTATAAAGAGGAAGTCTTGTGATGTAAAGTTAGGATAAATGCACTTGTAGATTATTTTTCTGAATTTTTCCTATTTTGGGGTTAGTTGTGTTTTTTTAGTATCGATTATTTGTCTAATATGAGCAGAAAAGTATGTGATTATGATCCTTGCATTTCTATCTTTGCGTTCATATGAGATGGTGCATTAGAACCTTTACGAACTAGGAGAAAAGTCTTTATGTCAACTGGAAAAAAAACTATGTCTACTTCTACCATTAGAACTTTTGTTTGGAATGCTCTTTAAAAGAGGTGTTTAGTGACCGGTTGGGCACTGTAACTCAAGTTATGGATCAAAGTATAAATTAGAGATATTCCCCCTACACACTCTCAAAATTATGTAATGAGACATATATTAATAAAATGGAGTTGTCATTCTCCTTTCTTAATACGCACTAGAGGTTTCTTGTGTGGCATTTTTTTTAGACTTAATATGCGTTAATACTTCAACTACACACTCATGTTGGCTTGCGAACATGTTGCTATGGGATTTTGGTTATATGGGTGACAAAATCCTAATGCCTCGACTATCTATCCAAGTATGACTCAAATTTATTGGAAGGCTGGTATATTGGTCAAGAGTTAGCACTATGCACCGCATGGTTTTAGTTAGAGAACTATTAACTTGTGACAATTGGTATCAAAGCTCGATTGTGTTAGAGAGACAAGATTAGGTGGGCAATTATTGGGGTAGAATCGACTTGCTAAAAGCATACGAAACTTGTGGGTCAGGCAGACATTCATGGGAAATAGTGAAGAAATGTTGCTAAGGACTTGACCAAGAAAGGTGCACAAGGTTAAAGCAATTTGAGGGCTAGTGTGAGAGATATTGCATTCGAGGGAATGTTAATGGTGCATCGAATGCAAGCGTGTGCAGAAGTTGGTGGATTTGCTATACAATATGGGACTTAATTATGCACTCATTTATAGTAAGCATTCAAGGGAATGTAAACCATTTAAGAGAGTGAGTGAATTGATGGTCTATCTAGCGGGAGGAAGCCTTGGTCTTGCAGAGAAAGTTTGACTATGTCTATGAGGGACATATCGGTTGTTGGAAAGCCTAAAGGACGAAGCCATAGTCATGCTTAAAAAAGCATGGCCATAACAAACAGTTGACATATCCTGCAAGATGGTACATCTTTTGTGATGTGTTGAGCGAATCACTCTTACTTGTGGAGTCCAAAATCATGTCAGAGGGCATGAATTTTACTCGAAGGGGATAGAGATGATCTAAGAGGCATTTATTATGCACAATCTGTGGATGCAAGGAGCAAGCTGTAGCATTAATCCACAAGATTGAGATGAAGCTAGAGAGCTAGCATATCATAGTTGCATGACAAGTGACAATGATACCTGTGCAGTGAGCTAGAGCTAGAGCTATATAGTCACTTAGCAGTGTAGTGTCAATGATCTCAAGGCATAGTGGACTAGCATTATATAGTTACAAGATAGATTTTGTGGTAATAATCATGAGATTCACAATAGCTCATGCACAAGCAAAGTGAAACTTGAGCTTGAGTGAGGGATGCTCGATGCTTAACCCCCATCAAAGCTATTGATGTGGGGGAGCCATCATGAGGATGTATTCGAAGAATGAGTCTTTAGAGGAATGTCACTAGAGAAATTCCAAAAGAGAATGCACTAATCTTTGGAGAAGTTGCTATGAGGGCAATGATACTAATGAATGGCTATGAGGGTTGCGGAAGACAAGCCAATATCATCTTCGAAGAGATAGAACTTGAGCGAACAAAGTGAAGACCATAGTGCTAGATAACATCAACTCTGAAAAAACTGTGATAGTTGAATTACCATAAGGAGTAAATTTAGAGAGGGTCAGGAAGTGTCAAAGTTATGTAGTGGAAGTATAGTAGATTGATTGAACCCAATGCGAGTAGACTTACAAGCAAGGTATGAGACTTATGAGCAGGCCATGTTTTGTAAGCAAGGCATGAGACTTACGCTTGAACAAGATATGAGATTGGCGTCTCTCATATCAGTGGTATGGAACATTAGATGTAGAAGGCTATCTATCAGTGGACATCCAAAATACTAAGTAGGCACACAAACTATAGTGGTAACACACACTTATGCTATAAAGGTAGCAAGTTGAATCGAGAGCTACAAAGATAATGAGTTGAATTAAGAGTTGTGTAGGGACAGTGTGTTGCAAGTTGCAAGGTAGTGAGTCAAGCACAAGTTACAGAGGTAACAACCTGAATACTATAGAGGCAATGGGATAGGTGAAGTTGTAGAAGCAACAGAGCTAGGAGGGCTATAGAGATAGTGACACGTGAGTTTGTGTCGGGACAATGAAGTTGAGTCTACAGAGGCAGAATACAAAGTCTGCAGAGGCTACATTGTCGAAGACACTGAAGTTGCAAAGGCAATTACGCAAAGTTGTAGAGGAAGCAAATGTGCAATGGTACGAGTTCAAGGAGAAAAAGCTGAGAGAAAGTTAAGGGAGGGGCTGAGAAGTAGTAGACTGACAACAATCCTAAAAGTTATGTCAAGTTGAGGATCCAATTTATCAAAGCCTTTCAAATGATATTAGCTCAAAGAGACAAGTAGAGTAGTTGAGGTATGAAGATTCAAAAAACTAGTGTTCAAGAGGAAAAACTTTCAAGGAAGCTGTGTCAGATTGGGGCATCAATAAGGGCATTGATATTTGAAGTGAAGAAAAATGTCACAAGTTGGCCTTGTGAATTAATTTGATAGGCAAATGTGCTCGATTTTAGACAAAATTTAGCATAAAAATCAAGCATCAAGAGGAGGCTTTGTGGTGTAAATTTAAGAGCAAATACACTTGTAGATTATTTTTTCAAATTTTTTCTATTTTGGGGGTATTTGTATCTTTTTAGCATCAATTATTTGTCTAGTACGAATAGAAAAGTACATGGTTGCGATCCTTGTATTTTTATCTTTTCGTCCATGTGAGATAATGCATTAGAACCCTTAGGAGCTAGTATAAAAGATCTTATGTCAATTAAGAAAAAGTATGTCTACTCTTGCCATTAGGGCTTTTGCTAAGAATGCTCTTTAAGAGGGATGTGTTTGGTAACTAAGTGAGCACTATGAATCGGGTTAGGGATCAGAGTATAGAGTTTAGAGATATTCCTCCTACATATTCAAAACTATATAATGAGACATATATTAATAAAATGGAGTTGTCCTTCTCCTTATTTTAAAAAAAGTTCCTTTTTAATATACATTGGAGGTTTCTTGTATGACACATTTTTTGAGACTCAGTATATGCTAATACTTCAATTACATGCTCATGTTGGCTCGTGAACATGTTGCACATGAGATTGTACTTATATGGGTGACAAAATCCTCAATACCCCGATTTTCTATCCAACTATGGCTTAAATTTATTATAAGGTTGACATGTTAACTAAGAGTTGGCATCATATGTCATACGATTTCAGCTAAAGAGCTACCGACCCGTGACACCAAAGAACCTACTTTCTAGGGTGTGCTAATTACTTACTATAAACCAACAACTTTCAGTACCACAAGGAATTTACTTTCAGTGAAGTTTAGGCCTTGTTTGGAAAGTTGTTTTTTAGTTTTTAAAAACAGATTTTTTGTTTTTTTGTTTTACAAAAATCAAAACTCTTGTTTGGCACACTGTTTTTATAAAT
>JANHAO010029756.1:0-10303 GCA_026873985.1 Saraca asoca | reverse complement strand
ATTAAGTTTCTTTAATATCTTTAATACTCTTTATTGATTTAGACAACTTACATTGCAAACTCTAGTAATTGATAGCGAGATCCTTATGAGATTTGACCTATACTTGCTGGCGTCTACTATAATTATACCGTGTGCTTGCGAAAAACACACATCACCAACCTATTTAGGAAGTTTCAGATTTCACCCATAACACAACTACTAGTCTCTATCAAGCATTGGTTGGAAAATAATAGTGTTGATGGTGAAATCTAGTTCGTATGGATGACCCAAACTTCATCCAACGGGAAGGAGTTCTCGGATCTAATGCTGCCTTTGAAGTGTGGAAGAGAAAAGATCAAGATGAAGAAGATGAAAAAGATAACCAATTTAACGTGGTTCAGTCAAATCCGGATGGCACTGGACCCTACGTCCACGGCGGAGATTTTATTGATATAATGTGATTTGCAGAGTTTCTGCTTACAAAGTTGTTTACTTCCTTCCCCTCCCCTTTCTTTCTAACAAGGAAATCCTATTTATAGAGGGAGAAGGGGTTACATGCATTAATTACAAGCTACAGTTGTGTTATATCAAATAATAAATGAGAAAAGACAGCAAAAAGGGCTATAATCTGGCTATTGCAAAAGGTAGGCTATTGAAGGGTCCCCCTAGGCTGGCGGTGGACTTGTGTCTGTTTCTCAATGTCTTGAATAGGGAAGTCTGGCTTGGAGGCATCACGGGTTTTGCTGTAATGAGCTTGGTGTCACTGTAGCGAGAAAGCGACCCTGAGAAGAGTGGCTGGTCACTCGAAGATCTGGCTTTGTGATTTCTTCGCTGGTCTGTCCCTCGTGGGGGAAACTGCTTCGCGGAATGTATCCAATACCCCTTGCAACGTCATTGCTTTGTGACAAGCAAGGCAGGGCTTGACGCTCGGAGTTACTTTGCTGTCACTGCTCTCCGAAGCATGAGACTTGGTCTTGGTGTGCTCCTAGGCTCGTCCTTGCAAGGCCAATTTTTTGCATACAACATAAGCCTCCCAACTCTTGGTTTGCTTTATGGATTGGGAGTTACATGTCTCTGAGGCTTGATTCGTATCTTCAGTCAGTGTCCTTCTTTGACCGAAGTGTTATGTCAGATGTCTTTTCATTCTACTTTAGGCCATACTTTCCCCTGTTTTTCATTTTTGGCCATTGGCATGGCATTACCGCTCGTTTCAAGCCGTTGGATGAAGATTAGATCAGATTTTCTTTGGATTCTTCAAAGGGCTGAGTGGGTCTATTTATAACTTGGGGCATTCTTTCTTTCTTCCCAGAGAAACTCAATGGAAAAGACTAAAGATCCCCTTATGCTTTGATGTCTTGGCTTCCGATGAAGCTTGGTGGGACGTGGATGGCTATTGTAGGGTGGCGAGAGACGTGGCTAGCCCGTTGCACATGGCTCTGACGCAGGATCTGCCTAGCAAGCTCCTATGGGGCTCTCACGGTGTCTTCTGGCCACCTCCTCTAGCCATTACTTGTAGTGCTGCTGCCTAGCTAGCCAGCTTCTACGAGTTTTTGATTTGCTGTGTCTAGCCCAGGAGGATGCGCTAGAGGAATATGTAGGAGGAACTCTGGGGCTATTGCTCTTCTGTAAGCCTGACAATTGGTAGCCTGCCTTTTGGCTACTTTTTGTAGTGCCAGGCTTTCAGTCTTTTTCCCCTGATGTACCATCGCCTTACTTGTTGAGGTCTTTATGGGGGATGAGTTCTTCTCCTTTTTAGAAACTGTAATGAATGCTTCACGCATTATTGTATGTAAACTTATGATAACTTAATAAGAATTTCTTTTTTCGGCCAATCGGCTATGCTTCCATTTTTCTAACTGTTCAACTCTTTGTGAATGAGAGGGGTCACATGTGAGCTGCACCTAAGAGATCTCATTTGAGATTTGAGAGATATGTCCACATGAGAGCTGTGGAAATTTATTTGCATGAAAGCCGTGAGAAACTCGTCTACATGAGAGCTGCGGGTGATCATGTTGATTTCATTTTGATCATGGCGAGGTGAAAAACTGTCCGCTGTGTTTTTAGTTTTTTTTTTTTTTGTAACCATGAGGTAGGCTCAAGGGCCAGCTTACCCTCAGTTTTGTTTTTGTTTTCGAAGCCTCAAGGTAGGCTCAAGGGCCATCTCACCCTCAGTTTTGTTTTCGTACCACGAGGTAGGCTTAAAGGTCGTCTCACCCTCGGGCATTGCGAGGTAGGCTCAAAGGCCGTCTCACCCTCGATTTTGTTTTCGTAGCCACGAGGTAGGCTCAAAGGCCGTCTTACCCTCGATTTTGTTTTCGTAGCCACAAGGTAGGCTCAAAGGTCATCTCACCCTTGGGCGTTGTGAGGTAGGCTCAAGGGTCATCTCACCCTCAATTTTGTTTTCATAGCCATGAGGTAGGCTCAAAGGCTATCTCACCCTCAGGCATTGCGAGGTAGGCTCAAAGGCCATCTCACCTTTGATTTTGTTTTTTTTTGTAAGGTGAAACCCATTTGCTTGAGATAATGATGATGGAGTGATGCTGTAGCAAGGTAAAAACCATTCGCTGTAGCAAGTAAGCTGTAATGGGGTGAAAACCATCCACTGTAGCAAAAAAAACTTCTATCTATATAATGCTTTGGCCAATTGGCAATTTTCATTGATTTGGTGTGCAATGGTTGATACAGCCAAACACCATTGAGAAGTTACAAGATTAGAATATGATCCTAACGAAGGGCTCAGGCTCTTGGGTGATAACTCGCTGAGCTTACTGAGCTTACTATCCTGCCTGTCTTACCACGTAATCCTGTAATTAGCCCCTTCTGATGAGGTCTTCTATGGCATCTCTTATCATCCGACACTCTGAGGTGGTATGTCCAGCCTCATTATGATAAGCACAAAATCTGCTTTGGTCTCTGGATTTAGAGGACATCTTTAATGTCTGGGCTTCTTGAAGTCCTCGTTGTGCCTTTCCGCGTCAAAGATTCTGTCCTGAGTGTCCAACAGGATGCTATGGCTCTCAAAGCGATCTTTAGGCCACTGAGGTTTTGCCTTCTTTGCGAGATGAGGAGTGGGGTTGTCGTAACTCTTGCTACCCCTCTTTTTGCTTGCGGAGGGACCACTCTAGCCTCCTTTGTGCTTGAGTTCCTCCGTTCTAAAGGTTTCTTCCCATCTTATTTGCTTGGTCGCTTGATCATAGAATTCGACGAGGTCTTGAGTGGGGGACTTATAGAGGCTTTTACATAGTTTACCATCTTTACGAAGTCCCACTGAGATAACTGTTAGAATACTTTCCTCTAAAGGATTTTTCACGGAGTTGGCCTCATGCTTGAACCGGGCCAGATAGCCTTTATGTGACTCATCCTTGTGCTGGAAAATCATTTCAAGGTGGCAAGGAGTCACGAGTTGCTTCTTCAACGCCCGATATTAGTTGACAAACTTCCTTTGACACTTCTCCCAGTTGCCAATGCTACGCGGAGGGAGGCGCCTGAACCAAGCATGAGGTATTGCCCCTAGCGTGGCGGGGAAGACACGGCACTTCACCAGGAGGTCGATCATCTAGAGGTCCATTTGAGTATTGAACGCATCCAGGTAATCGCTTGGGTCACTGTTCCCATCATATAGCGGGATTGTAGGCACTTTGATCTTCTACAAGAGAGGTTGCTTCTTAATCTCCACAAAAAATGGCAAGGTCTCCTCATAGCAAGGTTGATTGCTTTGATGTCGAGGGTGCTCTTCTAGCTGTTGCAGCCTCTGGAGAACTTCTTCCATCATCGATTGACGTCCTTTATGATGAGGGACAAAGCTTTCTGCTTGCTGCAAGCCCCCTAGTCGCTGGCTGCCGTGATCGTCGCGGACTTCTCGCTGGGCTTCTTCACGAAGCTATTGGAGTTAAGTTATGACTTCTTCTTGTCTTTGAGCATTTTGTGCTTGTGCCTGAGCAAGTACCTTGACAGTCTCAACCAATTCTTTGACCATATTTTCGAGTGCCGATCGGGATCAATCAAGCATGTGAGCCTCTTGAGTTTTGGATGCAGTGGTGTGCAGCTGAGAAGCTGGAGCTATGGAACTCTGAGTCGTTCTTCCTCTGGCCATGATTAGACTACACTAGGAACTTCAGAAAGCAGATGGATCCCCACAGACGGTGCCAAAATGTTGACGATGAAATCTAGTTCGTATGGATGACCCAAACTTCAGCCAATGGGAAGGAGTTCCGGGATCCAATGCTGCCTTTGAAGTGTGGAAGAGAAAAGACCTAGAGGAAGAAAATGAAAAAGATAACCAGTTTAACGTGGTTCGGCTAAATCCAGATGACACCGGACCTTACGTCCACGACAGAGATTTTATTGATATAAAGTGATTTATAGAGTTTTTGCTTACAAGGTTGTCTACTTCCTTCCCCTCCCTTTTCTTTCTAACAAGGCAATCCTATTTATAGAGGGAGGAAGGGTTACATGCATTAATTACAAGCTACAATTGTGTTACATCAAATAATAAATGAGAAAAGACAACAAAAAGGGCTACAATCTAGCTATTGTAGAAAGTAGGCTGCTGAAGGGTCCCCCTAGGCTGGCAGTGGACTTGTGTCTATTGCTCAATGTCCTGAACAAGGAAGTCTGGCTTGGAGGCGTCGCGGGTTCTGCGGTAGCGAGAAGCCGACCCTAAGTGGAGTGGCTGGTCACTTGAAGATCTGGTTTTGTGATTTCTTCGCTGGTTCGTCCCTCATGGGGGAGACTACTTTGCGGAATGTATCCAAACCCCCTTGCAGCGTCATTGCTTTGCGACAAGCAAGGCAGGGCTTGACGCTCGGAGTTACTTTACTGTCACTGCTCTCTGGAGCGTGAGACTTGGTCTTCATGTGCTCGAGGGCTCATCCTTGTGAGGCCAATTTTTTATATACAACAAATAGTTAGTTTTCATCCAAAAATATCTCAAGCGGCTATAAAACTTTTTGTGTTTATTATATAAATTAAGAATAATTAAATATAACATATAAAAAGTATGAACTTTATCTTTTAAAATCTATTACTCTTTCTTTTTATCAAAATTAAGATTTGAGCTTGTATTTATGAAATTCTTTTATTCTAGGTGCTTCATTATTTTATCTACTCTTTAAAAGAGTTTATTTGAGTTGTTCATCTTCCAAGTCTTTCTTATAAGTGATAAGGGGTGAAAAATCCCTTTGAATTTTTAAGAAGGGCAAGGTATCCTTATAATTTCTTAGAAAAGGTGAGATATTCATTATAATGAGAGGATTTGCTCAAGGAAGAGTAAGGATTTGTGGAGGCTTCGTCAAGTGTTCAATTTAAATTCGAAGGGATGGTGGAGAAATAGACCCAAGCGTTTGAAGCTTGGAAAGTAGATGTATATCTTGGAGTGAATTTTCAATGGAGAACCATTATAAATTATTGTGTTTGATCTCTCTATCTTTACTCTATTTATATTTGATAATATACTATATTTTGTTGATTAAATTTGTTTGATATATTGTGCTTCAATGTTTATCTTGTTACTTGAATGTTTAACTACTTGAAAAAGATATCTAACTATGCATGTGCTTTTTTATATCTTGCTTAAGTGTAGTTAATTGACTTGCATAGATGCTTTAGTTTATTATATCTTGTATACAAACATTTTAGTTGCATTGTTGGAATCAAAATCATCTTTATGACTTCTCAAAATCAAAAGTTTTTTAATAAGAATTTTAAAAATTATTAATAAAAATTTTAAAAATTATGAAAAAAAATTGAAAGCATTCAATTCACCCCACCTAAATGTTGATTGCCTTGTCCTACACATGTTTGCACGCGGACTGACATTTATTCTCTTCAATTTTTTACTTTGCTTTCTTACCTAATATTTTAATAGCAATTAATTTGTTTTTGAAACAGAACATCGCAATACAAGTAATTTTTAATTCTTCTCTTTCATTTTATATATGCTATTACTGGTAAATTTCTTACTCAGATAATTTACAAAGAATTTCAGTTCAATAATTATGTTCCTGTACATTACTAAACGATGTCAATCATATGAATAAAGAATTAAAGATATATGAATTTGCTATAGAATGGATAAAACATTCAACCTTGCGTGGCTACATCTCTTGGATAAACAAAGACAAATGCTGCCGCCCGACAACATGATATGGCTACAAAACAAGAAGCAAAACGACACCAAGAATGCACCCAAAAACACAAAATATTACAAAGTACTCTTAGAAGCCGAGAATCACAAGACTAGCTGCTTGCACAAGGAAAATCTATAGTGGCAATCAAGGTTTGCCAACGTTTTAAATTGTACTGCACAGTCAGAATACAACATGTAATATTACCGTTCCAGATTATTATGCTAATTAACATGGGCTCCTCTCCTCAATTGTCCACATTCATGGCCTCTCTCTTCCTTGCACTTCTTTTCTTGACCACAGGTAACACTCTCTTCTCTCTCCATTTCATATACAAACACTTCAGATGTTTTTATTATAGTTGTAAACTGCAATTCACAGCACACTCTGCAATTATGGTTGCACCAACTAGCATATTTCTCTTTTCCTATATTGGATGCAGAGCCACAAACAGTGGTGGAAGCAGATTTTGCTCAAATTTATAATCACAAATGTCAGAAGAAAAGCGCATTATTTCATGGGGTTTGTTTTGACAGCAATGCTTGTTATAAACTGTGCAAGGGAGCTGAGAGTGCCATTGACGGAGGCTGTGCCTTTCTCCAGTGTTTTTGCTTCTACCCCTGCGCATAACACGTGTCTTATTTTCAACAATTAAAATTCTTGTTGCTTGCTAGCTTGTGACGGTTTCTTCTTCTGCAGGTTGTTGTAGAAACTTTTATATATAAATATGCCATAATATGTGTGAATTTTTTTATGTAATGAATTGAATTTTATATTTATTTTCATAAAATTGATATTTTCTATATTTAAAATATATGTTATTTGCATTAATCTTAGAATATTTTATGTAGTACAAACATGATTTCATCTATTTTTTAAGGATTAATTTTAACCAAGTTTCTTGAATGAATAAATATGTTGCTAGATTTCACTGGCTCTTACACATGTCTTAACTTTTAAGGATTTATTTTAATCAAGTTTCATCAAAATCTCCGGCTAGCCCCAGATGAGTTGAAATATAGTAATAGTTATCATTTAAATATATATCTAGCTATTTTATTGCGCCAGCATGATGAGCAGTACAATGACATCCGTTATTAAATTTAGAAACTTCTTGTTTTAGAAAAAATGAAAGTTCATCCAGATGGAAACATTAATTTCATAAATTACTTTTTTTTTACCTTAAATTTTAATAAAAATTTGTTTTTAGAGCAGAACATTTTAGTACAAGTAATTTTTAATTCCTGCAATTTTATTTTGTATTTTGCTATTACAGTTAAATTCCCTGTTGAGTTAACTTTAAATTTAGAAAGAGACTCAATTCAATAATTATGTTACTATAAATTACTAAAGATGTCAATCATATGAATAAAAATTATGAAATGGGTATAGAATGGATAAAACATTCAACCTCACCTAGTCTTTTTCGGTAAACGCTGGACAGATGCTGCCGCCAGTAACATGATAGGAATACAAAACAAGAAGCAAAACAACACCAAGAATGCTATTGGAAGTATTAATAAGATTAGTTATTTGTAGTATACAATCAGTGTGTATTCGTAAGTATTGTAAATTAATTATAAATCATTTTATGAGATTTTACTTTCATATAACTAAAATCGTATACCACAAATAATTACTTTTATATGAAAATTTTAATGACACAAGAACACAGAGATGACAATGGGTCAAGTTTAGATAGATTTGATTTGGAGCAAATCTAATCTAATCCAATCTGGACCTATCAAGGATACTTCACTCCTAACTTATTATAAACTCAAATCCATTAAAAGACTTGACAAGATCCGACTCGAAGATTAGTCATTTGTAGTATATAATCAGTGTGTGTATTTGTAAGTATTGTAAATTAATTTTAAATCATTGTATGATATTTTACTTTCATATAACTAAAATAGTATACCACAAATAATTACTTTTATATGAAAATTTTAATGACACAAGAACACAGAGCTGGTAATGGGTCAAGTTTAGATAGATTTGATTTGGAGCAAATCTAATCTAATCCAATCTAGGCCTATCAAGGATACTTCACTCCTAACTTATTAGAAACTCAAATCCGTTAAAAGACTTGACAAGATCCGACTCGAAGATTAGTCATTTGTAGTATACAATCAGTGTGTGTATTTGTAAGTATTGTAAATTAATTTTAAATCATTGTATGAGATTTTAATTTTATATAACTAAAATAGTATACCACAAATAATTACTTTTATATGAAAATTTTAATGACAAAAGAACACAGAGATGGCAATGCGTCAAGTTTTAGATAGATTTGATTTGGAGTCAAATTTAATATAATCCAATCTGGACCTATCAAGGATATACTTCACTCCTAACGTGTTAGAAACTCAAATCCGTTAAAAGACTTGACAAGATCTGACTCGAAGACCTAATAAATACTCCTTTTGAATTAGAAATACTTAATTGTGATTTTTTTCCTAATTGAAAAAGAAAAATATCAAAAAATATTTTTTTGTTAATGATAATAATTGGCTTATTATAACATATGTTATCTAAACGTATCTAATGTAATATTTAAAAGAGACCTCAGATCCATTCGATATTCAATGATTAGATCCAGACCATTAAATAATAGGTCTAATTTTCATCTGATCTATTGAATAAATATTCATCGATTTAGATAAGATCAATTAGATCGAGACGTTTTTATCATTATTAGAAGAATACATGAAAATATGACTTGAAATAATTATCCCACACTACTCTTTTAAATGTGTTTCATGAGCTATATTTTGGTACCTTATTTTTTTTTTTTAAATAATCCGAGACTAACCGGCATCTCAATTAATTTCATCACCATTTTTTGCATGTATGAAGCAGACATGAACTAATTCTATATTTAGAAAGAGTCATCCTCGTTCAAGGATCTCTCTATCAAGGCACTTAGTTGATAACTATGAACAATGGAACATCATCCAATTGACTAGTACCTTGTTATTTATGAGTGACTTGTTCTAATAATACAACAATGTAATACAAGAAATTCATTCTATCCCATAATGTGACAAATCACTGGACAGACACAATCTCATAGGTTCGAATCTAATACATTTAAGAGAGAAAAATTTTCAAATATCATATTGGGTCTCACTACACCATTAAAAATGCTAGTGCAATACAAGTAATTCTGAAATTTATTGCCTATTGAAAGCTTGTTTTTTAATTTTAATTGTGCTGTAGTGGTTAAATTTCTATGTTACTAATTAAACATTGTTAATATGTAATCACATAAACAAGGATTTAAACTCACATGGTGCATGTTTTTGGTGGACACAATGTTGTTGCCGGCTTTGTTGAAAATTACGAATTTAACCTGCTGGACAGTGAGGACCATCTCAATATTATTTACAAGCAATAATCACTTTACAAGTACATATAATATGTTTTTTTTCCAGATTCTGGATTCTCTGAACAGAAGAAGGCCTTCACCTTCATCGGTCATTAATCAAGATGGCCTCCTCTGTCTCATTTTCCAAATTCATTGGCTTTCTCTGCCTTTCACTTCTTTATTCCATCGCAGGTGTGTAATCTTATGTTGGATTTAAAATACGTGTTATGTAAATTATTTTACAAAATTTTAAATCAATCTAAAATTATTTATTATTTTCCTGATGAACTTCAAATTTAATGTAAAATATACATATAAAATATAAAAAGATTTCAACTATTTGTTTCTATATTTATTGTTTGGATTTAAATTCAATTCACTTGTAAATTAGTTTTATACTATTATCCATCCATACTTTATTGTGTCATTAAAAAAATTTTAATATTTTTTACTGTTGATAAAAACTATGAATTACTCTTACTTTTTTTAATAACTTATGATCTTCTTATTCAATAATAGAATAAAAATATTTTACTTGATAATAAGTGAAATTTATATTTTTATTATTTTTTAAATTTGTTAAAATGTTATATGCAAGTTAAATATGATAAGTAATCGTGATTTAATGACTAAATTAAAAAATTATTAATTGATATAAATATCTTAAATGTTATACCGCGTAAATTGATGGCTTCGTTTATTAATATAAACAGTTCTCTTTTGAGAGGAAAACATAAGAAGCCAAAAAGTTTTTGGTAAGCAAATTTTATTTTCTTCTTTTGTATCATTTATGCAATCAATTATGGTGAATGGTGAGATTTTTGTTTTG
>JANHAO010029755.1:0-10302 GCA_026873985.1 Saraca asoca | reverse complement strand
TCCAAAACCTACAAATAATCCCTCTGAACTTTTGAAAAGTGTGAAAATATTATCTTCTCATATTAAAAGAAACGGCAGCATGTGAACTTCCGGTGACTTCTTCTTAGTATTTAGAGTGTTAATTCTCAGTTTATGTTTGCCTTTTTCTCCTGAACACTGTGAATAGTGTGATTCTAGCCATAAGCCATGGCTTTCTGGGGCTAATCTGAATCAATATCATCTTGAGGGGTTCTACTGGCTCATGTGTGTGCTAAGTCCAGTGAATTTCCTGCATTACCTGTTTTGGGCTCAAGTGGATTGAGTAATTTTTCTTTTCTTTGCCTCCTTAGATGATGGTGTCTTATATGGTGGCTTGTTGAGTATTTAAGCATGCCTTTAACTCCTCCTACCTTCTTCTATTTCGAATGTTTCTATTTTCATATTTCCGATTTTGCTTTTGGCTAATCAATTTTATTTGTTCTAAATTAATCATGTCATGAAGAATTCGCAAATGAATTTTGGAATAGAATCACATGAGCTACAATGGTTTTGAAATTTTATCACTAAGTTTTGTTCTATAAAATGTTAATTTGTTTTTAATCAGTTTGGTATTATATTCTGTCTTTTTTTTTTTTTCCCTCCATGCTGTTAAACTTTCTTCTCAGATTATCATTTTAATCATTTAATTGTTTCTGCTGTTAACCCCTCTTCACAGAAGGAGGAGATAAATAATCTAGCATCTGTTTCTAAGCATCCATCTCGTCTAACTAGCTGTAATGCATTTGGCGACAGTGTTGAAAACTCTGAAACTCATTTCGCTCGTCTGCATCAAGAATCGGTGGCCGGGGATGCTTTTCACGTGCGACTCCCGTTTCTTTTAATACTGAGAAGATAAAGTTTTCATATTTTTCGAAAGTTTAAAGGGATTATTTATAGATTTGAAAAATTCAAGGGATTATATGATACAGCACCTTATTTTAGGAGTTAAAAAAGTATATTTTATCCCTTTTAGTATAACTTATTTTAGTTCATTGAATCTAAATAAAAAAATTATGTGAAAAGTATAATTTTATAAAAGGCAGAATGAAAGTTTTATTTTTCATAAAATGTGAAAAGTTGAAAAGTTAGTTATTTATGAGTATAAAAATTTTACAGAAATTTTTAATTTTTATTATCAATCAAATAATTTTAAATATTTTTTAAAAAATTTATAAGAGAATTTATTTTCTAGAAAATTCAACTTTCTGTAATAACTCATTTCTTATATAAAATAATTGATACTTAGAATCTTAACATATATTGCCCCACTTAAAATTTTTCCAAGTACCAACATTTAAGTGGTCAATTTACACAATCATCAAACAAGTAGTTAGTTTAGAATTAGAATCTTAAAGAGAGAAAGATATTCCATTATATTCAATATCAATTAGCGAGAAAAATAAATAATTGTATATTGTTATAGAATATAAAAATATGCCGGAAGTCTTACTTAAATGAAGTATTTATAGGTTATTTGGGAGAACAAGGAAGGTGTTTCTGATGAATTGCCACACTTAATCTACATATCCAGAGAAAAGCGGCCAGAGCATCCACATCATTACAAAGCCGGTGCCATGAATGTTTTGGTAATGTTTTGATCTTCTTCCTATTCATCACTATTTTTGCATTTTGATCCAATTTTTTTCTTTTTTTTCTCTACATGCAGACCAGAGTCTCTGGATTGATGACCAATGCTCCCTTCATGCTAAACGTTGATTGTGACATGATTGTGAATAATCCCAAAATTGTTTTGCATGCTATGTGCATATTCCTTGATGCTAAGGGTCAGAAAGAAGTTGCATTTATTCAATGTCCCCAGCTATTCTACGATGGATTAAAAGACGATCCTTTCGGAAACCAACTTGTAGCTTTGTCTAAGGTATATTTTGTATTTAGTTATGTTCAAACTGTTAAAAATGAACTAATGATGATGAATTTCGATAATTTGTAAAAAATCATAAATTTAAATTTTGTGATATTATCAAAATATGAAAATTCACTTTCTAACTTCCTAAATAAATTTATTAAATGATAATCAAAATTTTACTAAGTATGAAATATGAACATTTCAAAAATAAATCATATATTTATCAGATACTTCATAATTGTGATTGTTCTGAGACATGTCATGACAATTCAATATGGGTTTAGACTTGTTAGAAGGCTTCTAATCAAACTTTTCTAATGCAGTACATTTTAGGTGGAATGGCGGGATTGCAGGGACCTTTCTACGCCGGAACAAATTGCTTCCATAGAAGAAAAGCTATTTACGGCCTTTCTCCTGATATCATTGAAAATGCAGAAAAGAGTACAAAAAATTCAATATTTATCTTCATAATTCCAAGTAGCTTTAATCTAATGAATAAAATGGTAGAAGCAGGAAAATGTAATACTTTTGCATTTTGCAGGAAAGTTATCAGAGAAGGAATTAGTGCAAAAAATTGGAAGCTCAAGGGAGATTGTCAAATCGGCAGCTGATGCTTTGGAAGACAAAACTTATTCTGCTAATTATCGTAATCCTTCAGATTTTCTTGAGGCAGCAATTCAAGTATCTGCTTGTGGATATGAATTTGGCACTGCCTGGGGTAAACAGGTGATCTTAAATACAAACATATTACAAATAATCATTTCAAAAATCACAAATTGGTATATTTTAAATGATTTTCATGGTTTTTAACTAAACATCGACAGGAAATTAGGAATTACCATAAATATCTAATTCATTTCTTTGCTCTGAATGGGCAATGGATTCTAATGTTCTGCAAATGGCTTATTTTTATGTACTTTTAATAGATAAATACATAATTATAATCTTAATTATCTGATCAACATTAAATAATATTTCGTTATTAAATTATAAAAGAATAGTACAAAGTAATTTTTCTAATAAACCAATTACAACCATTCTCTTGTAATCTTTTAATGAAAGGCATTTTGAACTCAAAAAGTCATTCAGATTAAAATGTTACCACTATTCATAAATATTATTTGTATTTAATTAGCACAAAAGAACAAAAAAAAAAAATTAAGCAACAAGTACGGTTGCTTACTTTTTTTCTTTGACCGAGGACACACGTCATATACTATTTATCTTTTTAAAAAAAATCATAAGACAATTACCTTTTTGCTGCTGGAATACAAATTGCTGCAATTTAACAATCAATTAATTTTGAGGGTTTTTGGAGCCGTAGGTGGGCTGGTTATATGGAACAACATCAGAGGATGTTCTCACTGGGCTGGAAATCCATAATAAAGGTTGGAGATCAGAAAGATGTTTTCCAGATCCAATTGGCTTTGCCGGCTGCGTACCAGGAGATTTCCCATCGGCAATGACCCAACAAAAGAGATGGGCCGCAGGCCTGCTTAAAATCTTCTTTAGCAAGCACTGTCCCATCCTTTGCACCCTGTTGGGTAAGGTCCAGTTCAGAGAGTGTCTTGCCTATTTATGGCTCATTCAGTGGGCCCAACGATCTGTCTTTGAATTATGCTATGCGGCCCTCTCTGCACATTGCCTCATCACTAACACCAATTTCTTGCCCCAGGTGAGCACTAACCAAACCAACCATGACGTCATCTTCACATTTCATATTCATTGTATTCATCTTATATAACTGGTGTAAGTGGCCTTTATACTAAAACTGATAAATAAATCCATAAACATAAACAATTATGTCACAAGGATATGACAAAAATATTATTTTATTTATACCCGTAATACATACATAATCATATCAAATACGTATGATGTTTTTACATATATATTTAATTGTAATAAAATTTATGATACAGATATCATTTTTCATATCATTTCTTGTTATGATTTAAATGTATAAGTACTGGTGGATTAATTTGTCATATCAATGAAAAATTTTCTTTTATTCTAATATTATGATTTAATTATGTATATAAAAATATATTGTTAAAAATAGAAATTTATCCATATCACACCATTGTAGCTAAATTCTAAAGTTTTCAAAATAAAAAAATAATGCATATTTTCAACTTATGGTAATTGGATACACATAACTGTTAAATTTGTGCAGAATAGACAAATCAGTTTTTAACTTACTCTTCATTTTTATTTTTCTTTCTTATGATTCAATGACCTAATGCCCTTTTCTCCATTCGATTTTAACCATGTGACTGGAGTTTCAGGAGGGACTTGGCTTATGGATTCCAGTTGCTCTGTTTGTGATATACAACGCATACACACTAGCTGAGTACTTCACAATTGGTTTGACACTCAGAGAATGGTGGAACAACCAGAGAATGGATAGAATAAAGACAATGTGTGCATGGTTTGTAGGATCCTTGAGTTGCATGTTTAAGGTGTTTGGAATATCTGAGGCAGTGTTTGAAATAACACAAAAGGGGACTCCAACTTCTGGTGGTCATCATCATAGTGATAATGCAAATGCTGTTAAATTCACATTCAATGAATCTCCAATATTTGTGGTAGGGACAACTATTTTGATGGTACAAATGACAGCTTTGGTTATCTACTTTCTGAGGTTGCAACCATCAACTCAGAGTAGATATGGATGTGGGTTAAGTGAAGTGTTTTGCAGCATTTACTTGGTAGTGTGCTTTTGGCCATTTTTCAAAGGGTTGTTTGACAAAGGAAGATATGGGATTCCTTTATCTACCATATGCAAGTCAGCAGTGTTGGCTTTTCTCTTTGTGAACTTGTCTATAAGTACCATGAAGGTTTGATCAGTCTTGGACTTTTCTTATATCATGTTCTCATCGTTATTTCTTTTTTTTGTACTTAATTTGAATTGTCTGTATCGTACAAGGGATAGTATGTGTGCTGTTTCATTATAATAATAGGTGACAATTCTTAATCATACGCAAGCCAGCTAGTTTGGCATAGCTTTTTGTCCACTTGGGTAAATAGGAGGACTTTAATTGGATGACTTAATTTGTTTGGATATTATTAAAAAAAAAAAAAAGACATTTGTAACGAGTATTCTCCGTCTTATAGTCCTAGAATTCTTTCATGGCATTCTAGCTTTGCTAAGGTTGTAAACACATGATTGTTAATGGATAATAGTTCAAATGATCATATCTCAGAAATTTTACTATGAAGTCTAAAGTTTGAATTCCCTCAACAAATACTTCAACAAAAAGACCCCGGAAATAGGAGATGCCTCTCACTGAATTTAGAGTTGCTTTGCACTCGTCCTAGAAGGACGTTGAAGAATCAATTCCTGGTTAAAGAAAAACATATATCACTATTTAACCCTTTTTTTACTATTGTTTCATGACATGAATACTAACTAGCACCATATAATTTAATAATGAAGAGTGATATTTACATAAGATGAAATGAAATTAAAATCGATAGCAATTTTGATTTAAAACACTTATCCTTTGATAGATTACTGTCGAAAAGATTCTGAGGCGGTCATTGTTGTCTACTCAACGAGGGATGGTGTTGATTGAAACCACAATTGACATGTTCCAAATCGAAGCATGAAGGATTACAAAATCCAATTCAAACATCAAGAAAAATAATGCAAAGAATGGAATGGAAAAGTGGATCAATTCCATAAAGCCTTTCAAAACATAATAGACCACAAAAATTGTAGAAAGAAGCCTAAGCTACCAACTACAAAGATGGTTGTTAATACATGTGAAAAACAACAGAATATGACTCCTGAGAGTGAAAAACATAGGTCTATATTACTTTGGAGGAATTGAGAGATTGTTCTCGAGCATGAAGGACAGATCATGCATCTGTGACAACAACTGCTCTACATCATCAACTTTTGACCATGACTCTGCATTAGAAATGTATCCCCAGTTTATATCTTCAGCATTTCCTTTGGTTGCATCTACATCAGGTGCCCTGAATATTCAACAGACAGCATGAGGAAAGTTTCTGTTTATAAAGCATAAGTTTCAATCATAAGGCAAAAATCAAAATGCAAGCTTGCACTTTGCATAACTAAAAAAATTACAACAATGAAATGCATACACTCCAATACCAAATGGTCTAAAGTGTGATAATATTCCCAGTTCTCTGGTCCTTATTCCAACAAAAAAGTGGGAACTTTAGGAGGGAATCCAAGTTCGAAGTTTTAATAAACAAAAGAGAACTCACCCTCTAGTTTGTTACTTCCCACATCATTTCTAACGTTCACTTATTCACTTATACTATGTAAAACCCTGAGAACTTCAATATTAACTGCTTGCCCCTAATATAAATCACCCCCTTCCCCACCATGGACAAGAACATTTAAGAACAGTGCCATCAGTTAGAATCCCATTCAGCTTATCAATCAACACACCACCTCTATTTGACACATATCACCTTCAACAAGACTTCAATGAGTAAACATAATTATACAACCTCTGCTTGAATTTGTTATGTATGATGAACCAGATAAAGGATTAATGAGGCAGAATAATAGGGAAAGAAAAATTAATGGATACAAGGCATTTAACATGGTTCGTCTTAGCCAACATCCATAAGCGAAGATGACAAAACAAGATTGATTGTGAACAAACATAAAATGACTTGGCATATCTCATCTACCGACACCACAGATACACTGACAATATTTTACAGTATGTTCCCACTGGTCTATAAACTCAAGCTTTCACTACATAGCACTCTCACTGCAATACTTAAAATAAGTCTCTTGATTTGCTCTGGTGAAGTGCATACTCTAAATGCGTTCATGCTATTTATATGCAGTGCACTCTCCTTGGCATTGATTGCCAATCCAATTAAACCATCTACTTGCTAGCCTCAGGTGTATAGGAATCAAATAGGAGCCAATTTATTTGGCAAGAGAAGAGCAAGTACTGCATTTTATGTAAGCATTATGAGTACAAACCTCACGCATTTAACTTGGCCTTTTGGAATGTAGAAGAGGCGAAAAATTTGTGTTATTAAGTGGATATGAATGATGAATCTGATGCACAAAGCGCACAGTTTAAATTCAAGACAATATTACAAATCTTGATCTTGCCTTGAATTTTATCAATCTCCATCTTGGACTTGGTTGCTGTTTGCACAGATTGAGTTGCCCAATCAAGAATTGGAGAAGGACTGGTATTCACTGATTTTGGTGCTTTAGAAAATCCAATGCAAGGTGGAGATTTGTAATAATGGCCAATCAAAAGCATGTGCATGATTCACAACCACAAATAGCATGAGTGTTTCACCTCTTGGACATTCCAGAAAGCAAGTTAAATGGCATAGGATCTTCATGCAGTAAATGGCAAGAAATCAATCTGCCACACTTTGTTGACTCTTGCAAAGATAGCATTACGTGGTCTTCTCTTGATCAAGAAAAAACTGGCTCCTACTTAAATCCCATACTACAAGCTATGAAGGGTCAGACAAATATTAGATGCCAAAACCAAGTATTACAACGTTAAATAGCAGGTCATTCAGCAAGTTTGATGCAACCCTTGAAGAGCAAAAGGAGCATACGAGTTGTAGTGCAGAGTGTTTTTTGGTGAGTGCTTTCTTTGAGTGGGGTGGTAGTCGAAAGCTCAAATAGATAAAAGCTTGGTTTGGCTCAATGTTATGCTTAATTTTAACAAGTTTGAATATGTATGGCACATTTAGTATTTGAGATGAGCTTGAATTTCATACATTTGACTCATGAAGCTTTGCTCGATCTCAATTAATATAATATTGCTTAAAAAATTATATATAAATTTAATAATGTATTGAAATACTATTTTTAAATTGCAAATATCATCTTCAAAGATATTTAATTTTTCAAAAATAATTATATAACAAGGTGGGTCGAGTGAAGCTTCAAGCTCAGTACTTTAATTTTGGGTAGAGTTTGAACTTGAATTTCAAGCTTAAATCAAGTTTGAGCTCGAGAATTTAACGTTCAAGTTGAGCTTGAACACCTTAGTGTTTGGCTTAACTCCACTCCTATTTGAGAGTGTGAGTCCATAGACTCTATATGCTTATATCTCTTTCTTGTTATAAAAAAAAAAAAACCACTAACATTGTATAAACACACCTGTTCGAGATAGAAGCCTCAGACTGTGTAATGTTGACTCCATCGGAACTAACTTGACTGATAAACTGCCCTGAAAATAAATCATGTTCTGCAAACCCACCAAAATCCATATCATTTGAGTTGTTTGATGAGTTGAACAAGTTTATATTAGAAGCCCTCTTGGCAGAAGAGGTCTCGTTAACAGTTTGCTTCCAACCAGAGCTAGAAGGATCTTGTATACTGGCTAAGCTGGCAAAGTCATTCCATGCATCAAATGATTTGACAACTTCATCAGTAGTCTCAGTATTGGTTGTCTTATTACTGCTCTCTTGCCATTGATCATCTTGCACCCAATTAAAGTTGTCAGTAGAACTATAAGCACCCTCTGCTGTTTTTATATTATGAAATTCAACCATCATTTCAGATTTGGCAGTCTGGTTGGTCATCTCTGAGTTAGAAACACTAGTGGAACAATCTTGTGCACTGGATGAGCCAGTAAAGTCATTCCATGTATCAAATGAATCGTCGACTTCATCAGTAGCCACTATATTAGTTGTCATATTGCTGCTCACTTGCCATTGATCATCTTGCATCCAATCCAAGTTCTTAGAAGAAGAATTATTATCGGTCTCTGCTGCCTTTATGCCTTCAAGATCAGCAGTCATTTCAGATCTCTCAGCTGAGTTGGAAGTAATCCATCTATCACCCTGAAACCAATCATCTGCAGCAGATGCTGGAGGATTCAAATCATCATTCTTTTTAACATCAATGACTTCTTTCCCAGATCCAAAAATGACTTCTTTCCCAGATCCAAATACCGCATCAAGATCAACTTTTGAATGATCAAATGATTCCAACTTTTCTCGATCTGCTCCAGAACTAGCAGATTGGAAGCTTGCCTCCCAACCAGAAAAGGAATCTCCACTCTGATTTTCTGTAGTAGACCCTGTAGTGGTTTCCTGAGCTTGGACATTTTGAAACAGACTAAGATTTTCACTAACTTGGAAAGAATTCTCCGCAGAGCTATCTATCCGTTTTTCTGAATTCAAATCCTGTTCAAATGCATTAGAAGCTGAAGCTCTTGGAGCAAAAAAGCTATCAAGGTCAGCTCCATCCAAGTTTAAGGGACTTTTGCTCTGACGAGTAGTCGCACCAGAATTACTAGTTGGAAACCTCTCTGACTCAGAAGGCCACCTAATTTCCAAATTCAGTAGTTCAGATAAGGGAATCTCATTTTTTGATTCACTCTTTCTTCTATTTGACTCATTCGCTTGAATGATAAGTTCTATCATCTCCTGAAAAACAATGTGATGAAGTAAACAAAACAGTGTTATAAGATCATACATTGAGTGAACAATCTTTCAGAATTTGAAAATCTTAGACTTTGTTAAAACAAAAGGTAAAATTTTTGCTATCACCATCCTAATTCTACCCATAATCCAGCATCAGGGAAACACTTTTACAGAAATTTAGTAGCAAGATCGAAACCAAAATGCGGATTTCAAACAATAAATGAAGGGAAAAATAAAAAGAATGTAACAAATTGATAACTTTGAGATTACCGATCCATCTGCGCCAAGGGATTGAAGTAACCATCGATATCCAATGGTGTTGGTGAATTTGATGGGGTCAGGCGGTAGGTCCTTGCGTGGATTTGAGCCGCAAAAAACGCAGATATATGACTGCAACCCGCGGAGGAGTCTACCCTTGCAATCCTTGCACCGCAAGTACGGTGGCGAGGGGTCAAGGTTCGCTATCGTTTCAGCAACTGACGGTAGTTTGGGAAGTGTCAACTGATCCTCTTTATCGGGTTCGTACCAGGACAGGTTGGCCTCTTTGCGGAGCAAGATCTGCAACTGTTTTATCTGATCCAATGGAACCTCAAAAGCCATTGTTGCTGCTTCAATTTCGATTTCCACAGTCTGTCGTGATTCAGTGATGAATAGTGAATCCAAAGAGAAGGGATAATCAGAATCTCAATGAAACGACACCGTTGTCGGTATGCAGACACTGCAAAGAAACGTGCGGTGGAAAGACACACACCGTGTTGCATGACTCGTTGCAATGTTTTTTTCCTTTTTTTTAATTAGCCCAACCCCTTTCAACTAGACCTGTCAAAACGGGCTAACGGGTTTTACCAGGTTAACCCAACGGGTAAAAATTATACGTCGGGCCAGTTTCAGGTCGGGCTACTTTTTTACCAGGTCGGGTTACTACAGTACTAGTCCCAGTCCCAGTCCCAGGTCGATATTTACCAGGCGGTCCCAGGCGGATTTTATAACCCGTTATGTTTTAAATATTAATTTCA
>JANHAO010029754.1:0-10313 GCA_026873985.1 Saraca asoca | reverse complement strand
ATCAGATTAACATATAGAAAAATTTCTATTATTTATAAGGAATTACACCATCTCATATAGTGAAATTTTATCATATTTACACATGGGATTTTTCAAAGGATTGTCAACTCACCTTTGAAGGCATCAATCCGACTACTCGGGAATTTGCTGAAAGCCTAGATTTTAGACATTTACGAACTCTATACTCTATCCAGAACGTATCTAAATCATATTAATAACAAAAGTTTCCTATTTCATCAACTATGTATTTTCAAACCTCTACACAAATTTCTTGACAACTCTCAATTAGAATATTATGGAATAAAACTAATGATCTAGGATTACTCACTGTATATTAAAGCTACTACTGTCACCTCACCGTCAGTTGGAATGCCGACGGTGGCCCAAAAGCTATGAGTGGCCGAACCTTCAGCAAACAGGGGGAGAAAGGAAACCGTGCCTCTACTGTGTTAGCTGGTCTAGCAAATTTGTCAGGAGAAGGGAGAAATCCTGTCGTCGGAAAAAGTAGCTTCGAACGGCATCCAAATTGCCATGGCCGAATGGCAGTAGCTCACCGGCAACAGTAGAAATCCCAGAAACGAGTTAGCTGAAGAGGAAGAAAAATAGAAAAATCCAGCTGGGCCCCCTTCGGTTGAGGACAGTGTGTCGGGACTCGGGAAATGGCAGGAGGTACGTTGGTGATGTACGAAGCTCCAAAAAGTTTTGGAGAGAGCTAGAGAAAAGAAGAGAAGAAAGAGGTTAGGAAAAGAAGGGGGCTAGTTGACCTATAACCAGTTGGCCCCATATATATATTAAAATATTTTTATAATTTTTGTTTTGGTGCCAAAAGTTCTCACTGACTTTCACAAGGGTCTGCTTGTGTAAAATCTTTTCAATTTAATCCCTGAAACTTTTCAATTCAATCCTTTTCCATTTTTTTAAATTATAAATTTTTGAGTGTTATAGAAAATGAAGTTTTTGAAGAAATGGATGTTTTCTCTCAAAATGAAGTTGTGAATCAAAATGCCTTTTTTTTATCAATTGAAATTATCTCCATAAAAAGGGAAAAAAGAGAGCTTGGAAAGGAAAACCTTATTTTAAAAAATAAGCTAGTTGTCCATTCCATGGAAAGTGAAAATCAGCCTCTAAAAGAAACAAGATCAACAGCTCATTCCTCAATAATTGAAAATAGATCCTTGGAAGAAAAGGGGTTGGTTGCTCATTCCTTAAAAATGGAAACCAATTTTTAAAAAGGAAAATAAAATCCTTGAAAAAAGATCATTGTCAGTTTGTAAAAGGACAGAGAAAATAGAATACTCTTTTTGGAATTAAAAAAAAGTCCTTTGATAAAGGGGGAATTGGATTTGTGCAAGGAAAAGATATGAAATATCAAAAAAAATTTCTTTGTTAAAGCAATTCAAAATTCCAATCTATCTTTGAAATGCAACTACTATGGGAAAAATAGACATATATCTCAATCTTGTATTCATAAGAAAAATTGCATGATCACAATTGACAAGGTTGGATATCAAGCGGTCAATACTTGAAAAAGAAAAAGACTAACCTTAAAGGATCCAAAATGATTTGTATGCCAAAGATAAGATAGTTTGCATTTTTTGCAGGTTAACCTGAAAAGTAGTATTAGAAAGAACTATTGGTTCCTTGATAGTAGTTGCCTAAAGAATATGATAGGAGATTCAAACAAGCTTATCTCTCTCAAACCAATTCAAGGAGGTGAAGTAGTTTTTGGCAATGACACAAGATGCAAGATTGTGGAAATTAGTAAAATTAGTATTAATTCTTCATTTCACATTAATAATGTTAGAATGGTGGAAGGACTCATTTAAAATCTCTTGAGCATTAGTTAACTTTGTGGCAAAGGCTATATGGTATTTGAATCTTCTCATTGTTATTTATAAAGCATATCCAATAACAAAATATCTTTTATAGGCCAAAGAATGGATAAAATTTATGCTATTTCTTTATAAGATATTCCTTCAGAGGAAGCAAAACATTTAATTTCAACAAATGATCAATGTTGGCTTTAGCATAAAAGGCTTGGACATGTAAATATGTGTCTTATTTCAAATCTTTACAAATATGATTTAATCCTTGGCATTATTAAAATTAACTTTGAGAAAAATAACATATGCAATGCTTGTCAACAAGAAAAATAAGTAAAATAATCTTTTCAACCCAAAAATATTGTTTCCACTTTAAGACCCTTGAAGTTGTTGTATATAGATCTTTTCGATCTGACTAAAACCCAAAGTTTTGGTGGTAAAAGATATAGTCTTATTGATAATTTTTTAAGATATACTTAGGTACTCTTTCTAGTTTATAAATATGAAACTTTCCATGCATTTGAAAAGTTTTGCAAAAAGAGTCAAAATGTAAAAAGTGTGTACATATCTAGCATTAGAATTAATCATGGTGGGGAATTTAAAAATCACCTTTTTAAAACCTTTTGTGAAAAAAAGGGATTAGCTATAACTTTTCAAGTCCTAGAACTCTTCAAAAAAAAAAATGGGGTAATGGAAAGGGAAAATAGAACTTTAATTGAAATGGCTAGATCTATACTTTGTGAAAATATCTTCCAAAATACTTTTGGTGAAAGCCATAAACACTTGTTGTTATATCATAAATAGATGTTTGATACACCCCATCTAAGGAAGACTCCTTATGAGCTTTGGAATGAAAGAAAACCCAATATTGATTACTTTAATACTTTTGGTTGTAAATGTTATATCTTGAAAAATGGAAAAGACCATTTAGCAAAATATGAGTCAAGATCAGCTAAAGGGATCTTGGGATATTTCACCACTAGCAAAGCTTATAGAGTTTATAACAAAAGAACTTAGTGATAGAAGAATCCATACATGTTGTATTTGATGAAACTAATTATATACCTTCGAGTAAGCCATTAGATGATGATAACCTCATGAACAGTGGAGATTCATTAATTGCCTGAAAGAAGCAAGCACAACATAAAGATCCAAAAGTTGGAACTAACTCCTATGAGAAAGATGGATTGAAAGAGCAAGAAGTGCAGAAAGAGTGAGAGAATCAAACCAAGCAACTTGAAGTGGAAGCTCTAAGGTCACAGAGCCAAACTCTTCTTATAGAACAGAGACAAGAATCAAACTATCAAATGAAGTACATTATTAGTGACCCTTCTCAAGGAGTTCAAACAAGATCCTCAAGAAGAATCAATCTAAACAACCTTACTTTTCCCTTTCATTTTGAACCAAAGATTATTAATGAAGCATTACTTGATAAGAGTTGGATCCTACCACAAAAGAAGAAGTTAATCAATTTGAAAAGAATAAAGTATGGAACCTTGTGCCAGAGCCCCTTAATCATCCAATCATTAGGACAAAATGGGTATATCATAACAAGCTTAATGAATTTGGAAATATGGTAAGAAACAAAGTAAGATTAGTAGCACAAGGATACAATAAGCAAGAATGTATTAATTATGATGAAACTTATGCTCTTGTTGCTTGATTAGAATCCATTAAAATGATACTTGCTTTTGCATCCTTTAAAAATGTCAAGTTTTATCAAGTGGATGTCAAAAGTTCTTTCTTGAATGGTTTCTTAAATGAAAAAGTTTATGTCAAACACCCAAATTTGAAAATGTTAAAAACCCAATCATGTTTTCAAACACACAAAAGTGATATATAGTCTCAAACAAGGTCCTAGAGCTTGGTATGAGAGACATAGTAAATTTCTTATTGAAAATGTTTTGATAAGAGGGAAAGTAGATATTACTTATTGCATGAAAAACAACAAACATGATATTGTGATTCTTCAAGTATATATGGATGATATTATATTTGGATCTACTAATAAACTCTCATGCAAGGAATTTCCAAATCTTACAAAAGGAGAGCTTGAAATAAGCATGATGGGAGAGCTTATATTCTTTCTTGGACTTCAAGTGAAATAAACCAAAGATGGTATTTTTATTAACTAAGCTAAGTACACTAAAGATCTCTTAAAATTTTTGGGATGGAAAATTTAAAGAGCATTGGCACTCCGATTAGCCCATCCACTAAACTTGATAAAGATAAAAATGGTAAACTGGTAAATGAGAAGCGATTTTAGAGGTATGATTAGATTTCTTCTTTATTTAACCACTAATTGACCAGATATCATGTTTGGTGTTTGCTTATGTGCAAGGTATCAATCTAACCCCAAAGAATCACACAATATGGTTGTGAAAAGAATCTTTAGATATTTACTTGACACAAAAGATTTTGGTTTGTAATATCCCAAAAATGATTGCTTTGATTTTGTTAGATACTCTGATGTTGATTTTGCTGGATGTAAGCTAGATAGGAAAGTACTAGTGGAGCATGTCACTTCTTTGGCTAATGCCTTGTTTCCTGGAAAAATAAAAAACAAACTTAAGTTGTTCTTTCCACATATGAAGCTGAGTATATGACAGTTGAAAGTTGCTATACAAAAGTATTATGGATGAAGCAACAACTTGGAGATTATGGTTTGATGTTTGACTACATCCCTTAATTTAACAAAAATCCTATTCAACATTCTAGAACTAAATATAATGAGATTAAACATCATTTTATCTAAGAACATATTCAAAGAGGGGATATTGAACTTAGTTTTATAAATTCTAAAAATTAGCTTGCTAATATTTTTACAAAACCCTTCAATGAAGAATATTTTTTCCTTATTAGAAATGAGCTTAGGATGATTAATCTTCATTAAATTGGTTTAAAATTATTTGAATAAGATTGATGGAATATTTAATTATGATTTATTTGCTCATTGTTGTTATTAATTTTTTGGTTACTTTTGCTTTTTAGAATTTCTTTTTAATCATTGTGTAGTTTTAGGTATTGTGCATTTTATTCATCTTTATTATTTTAGTCATTGCACAATCTTTGTCAGTTTGCATTTTTTCCTGCATGCATATGCATTCTATGCATTCTTTATAGAATAAAAACATTTTATGTTTCTATTTTATTTTTATTTTTTGGTCATATTTGTACTTACATTGTATTGGAAATATCTAGCAAAAGGAAAAAAATTTAGTTCATTCCTCCAAAGTTGGAATACTGCTATTGGACCTAATACAATTTCTTTTTTAGTATTTTACTCACACAAATAGTTGCCAATATTGCAAAATAACTATGTTAGTCTTTTACTTGTGACCTTTATCTAATAACTTCTCTATCTCCTTATCATTTGACACTTTTATAGCCAAACTAATTTTAAAACGACCAAAAACCTCTTCTACATTTTCTCTCTTTTTATTTCATTTGACTAAAATATCCAATCTTTTTTATCATATTCTTTTAAAATTTTATTTTTGATTCTTTTTAAGTATAAAACCAAAATCCCTTTTTCTCTTTCCCTGAACTGCTTCCTTGTTCTTCTGCCACCACTGTTACTCATGCTTCAACTTCTGTGAACATAAAGCTCAAAGTAACCCTCTTCCTAACACTTTCACATTTTCTGTAAATTTTTGCTTTTCATTTCTCTGATTTCTACACTTTCTGTTTCCATTTGCATCAAATCCATTTCAAATTTTCACTTTTCAAGTTTTCAAAACTTTGATTTCTAAAACTTAGCCTATCACCCAAGGCTTTGAGTCCCCTTATTTTAGCATTTTGTGTAGTTGCCCTTTTCTTTTTCTTTTGATCAAGAAACAACCCCATCCCTTCTATTTTATTTCTTTAATCTTTTTTTGCACTATTTTTAAAAGTGGCTGAACCTTTTATTTTTCATTCAAATCCAAAACCCATTTTCTTCTTTTTGTTTTTCATCTCAAATGGTTTCTCAATCAAAACCAATAAATTTCTAAATATTTTCTTCAAAAGTCTTCAGTGGAAAACCATTACTTTTCCAGTTTTATTTCCAAAAAAATGTGTAACTTCTAAGAGAGTTAATTTGCAATCTTTGGGAAAAGAAAATTTGTTATGTAAAATACTTAAGACTTGAATTGAAATCCTTCAATTGAAATGAATGAGTTGGTATATAAAGGCTACACAAAGTTTTTTTAATGCTAACTTGGATGCTTTAAGGTTATACACCAAGTTGAAGGCTTGTGCCAAAGGGGGAGAGTATGTACTCACTATTGAAAGACTTAACCAAATCTTGGGCATTCCAAATGTAGGAGAGTTAATAACTTCTAAGAACAGTGATCTTAGGATACTTGGATACAATACTGGGCAATGGACTTTATTGATTTCTAGTGGAAAAAGTAGGACAACAATCAAAGGTGATATGCTCAACAAAGATAGAAAGGTACTTCTTTACATTATCACTCAGATCATCTTTTCATAACAAGGAAGTGTTAGCAGTATGAGAGGTATTAAGGCATTCCTATTATGGGTAATTGAAAATGGGTTTAAAATCAACTTAGGACATTTAATCATTTAATATATGGTACAAGAACTTAACAAGGGCAAAGCTCCTTTGCCATATGAAATGATTATTACTCAAATTTATAAGGCTCTTGGTGATGACTTGTCTCATGAGAAAGAAAAAATGGTGACTAATGGAAATTTGATGAATGCAATGTAGACCCACACTCTATCCTACTGAGGTAGCAAAGTGAAAATGCCTAAAAGTCCTATAGTTATCAGTAAAGTCAAGAGGAAGCTAGAAGAATCCCTTGCTAGCAAGGAGCAAGGAATTGAGGTTGAAACAAAGGAATAAGCAACCTCTGATAATTGAAGAAACCCTCATCTATTCCTTAACATCATATGGGGAAGAAGATATCTCATTGATTAGAAAGAGCAAGGGCATCTCAATCTTTAGCAACCTATTCCAAAAAACCCTAGACATGCAAAACCTACAGTGGACTTAAAAGAAAAGAAGATTGCTTAGCCATCTCAAAAAGAGCAACAAGAAGTAAGGCTGAAATAGTATGAAAATGGGCTAAGAAGAACTACGCTTGAGGAGCCTTCTACCCCTAGAAGATCCAATAGTCTAAGTGCTTTAGTTGCTCCAAAGGTTACTTTTTTAACTTAAAAGAAAATAGCTAGACACAAAACCTATCTTCATTGAAGGCTCTAGGATGAAAAAGAAGAACCCATGTTTTCTCAACTAATCTAGATGGTTGATCCAAATTTGAAAGAGCAAGCACGTGCTAAAGGGGAGTTAGTACCAACCATTTATAGTGATTGCTTCTTTGCAACTTTTTCTTCTTTAATAAGAGCAGCCACAATAAATTTCAATGATGAGGAGATAGACACTACTGACCTTGGAAATAATATAGTTAACTCTAGTCAAGATGCTTAACAAGTTTTTCAGATGCTTTTGCACTTGTTATCCATAAAGAGTCACCAGACTTGAACAAGTCCCCTAATAAGCTTACTAAACCTACCAACACAACCCTTGATGTGCCTATTACTCATGTTAAGAAAGAGCAACTTGTTACCCCCATTGAAGAAGCTACTGTATTCTTAAATCTCTCACCCATCACTTCCACCAAAGCTCCTAGCTCAAGCAACTTTCATGAACAAGTCAACAAGACCACAGCTTCCCAGACAACCCAGTTCACAATTTCCCTATTTCATCATCTCCTTCTATCATGATGAATGTGTCTGATTTGTTTTACAGCACTAGTTTCATAAGTCACACAATATCTGACTTGTCCCTCATTGCCCTCAACCTTACTAGACTCACTAGAGAAATCCTTGTTAATACTATACCTACTATCACTTCTATGTCTAATGTGAACCCTAATCCTATTATTCATATTGGTCCAACCTTTTCAAATGAGTAAGCTCAACAAGAAACCTTTGTAAATGAAAGTGTTCTTATGGTAGAAGCAAGGTTAGGTTTTTTAGAACTATAAGTTAGGTTAATTCAAGATAACTAGATGTGGTGGAAAGAGCAAGTTCAGAAAGACAAACCCAAAGATTCAAGGGTTGCCTGATCTAATCATGAACTAGATTCAAGCATCCTTTGCATCCATTAGAAGGTTTTAGATCAGACTTGCCAAAATTCCAATTGTTCCATGTAGCTAGGTCACTATTTAGGATGTTTCTTATGTCAGCATTTTAGTTTCTTATTTTAGGATCATAATAGCACTTAGATTTCTTTTTGGATGATGTGCACTATTTTGGATTGTCATGCTTTTGCTTTTGACAATTACATTCTTTTGGTTCGTGGAACTTTTACTTATTATAATAGTCATGTTTTCTCTATCACTTTAATTTGTTATAATGATCTTATATTGGTACTTGCTATTTTTCTATTGAAAACTGATTATTTTTGTAGGTATCTAGCTTATTAATTTAGACAAGCCTTATTTAATGTTTCTAGCTTTTTAAATGCCATTGGTTCTTTAAATCTTGGTGTTTTAATGGTTACTAGTATTTTTCTATCTATTTTGATATGCACTAGCATATTATTTATTACTCTTATTGTTTTGATGATGAAGGGGGAGAAATACTAGTAGCAAAGAGCAAGCAAATTTGGTATCTATTGAAAACAAAGAAGACTACATAAAAGAGCAAGTAGATCTAGTATTTTAGCAGGAAAATATACCTACGTGTTCTCATAGTTTATTCTAGTTTTATCATGTCTTCTTGATAACTTCTTTTTAGAGTGTTGTCATCAAAAATTGAAAGAATGTGAAACCTTTTATGCCTAATATGCTTTATTTATGTTTTGATGATAATTGGTTGATCATAAAAAAAATCTCTTTATACAAAGAGTGTGCTTTTAATTAATTTTTACCTTGTTACTCTTCGCTTTGCAGAATTTTCATATATTGAGCATGCTATACCATCCAAATGGTTTTTATGTGATATATTCTCATTTCTTGGATAATTGATATTATATTATGGCATGCTAAATATTTCAAACTTGTGCTTAAAAAGATTAGTTAAGATATTCTAAAACTTTCTGACTCATATCTTAAAAACTGGTTTTTCCAGTGATTGCTTTTTACTTTGTTTCATAATTCTACAACTATGATACAATTGTATCTATGTATTATATTTCACTAAAATAGAATGCTTAGTTTGCATAGCATGCTATACTAAATTTCCAGAATATTATTTGAATATTTACCCTACAAATTACCTCTAGAAAAGCCTTTATAGTGTATATCGCTCTTTGTGGTTTGACACTAACACGTGTAGAACTCTATGAAAAACTAATTTAGTCAATTGCTTTTTACCATTTGTCACATCATGCTGAGTTGGAAGATCACATTTAATATGTGGATATCTTGAAAGAGCAATCAAGTTAAGCTAGCTTATTGTATAGTGACAATGACAACTCTAGAAAACTTCAAAAGTATTTGAAAGAGTAAAATAAAAGTTCTGAGCTTGACAGAGAACTCTCTACTAGAATTTTAGAATCCAAATGAAAGAGCAATCAACATAAATTGGCTAACTATACTTTGATGATGATAACTCATTATAAATTCAAATTTCAACTAAAAAACCAAGCTACTCCAGGTCCAATTCATTTGATCAAAAGTGACATGTCTGTGGACATTTTGAAAGAGTAAGGGATATTCTTGGAGATTGAGATGCTCTTTGGTGCCTAGCTCATCTATAAAAGGGGATATAGTCTTCACTTCAAAATACACAAGTAAATCTCCTTCCTTCTTTAAGAAGGTGTTAGGTCCTAGAATTAAAGAATAAATTGTTGCGAAAATAATTGGATCTTGCCCTTTTCTCGTTGGAAAATTCACATATACCTTTTAAAAACTTAATTGAATTGGATTCTTTATGAGTTGATTAACTAATTCAAAGGTAACAGATTAATGTTGTTGTAATGAGGCAAAAATGCAGTTGTAAAGAATGCACTATCACAAATAATAAGATTGATGCAGAGTGTAGAAGATATCAGAATGTAGAAACTTAAGTAGATTGCAAAAGATTAAATTATGCAGTAATGTAAAATGCAAAAACCAGAATTACAGAAATTAGAAGATAATTGTGTAGTAAAATAAACAAGAAATAGTAGAATTTTTAAAGTGGTTCAACTTGAATTGAAACTATAATTTAAGTTTACTCCACTTGATCTTTCATCAACTGAAAGACCTCTTCAATTAATAAAAAAACATTAGGATTTAACTGGGCTTCTGAACTACCAGTTTTACCACAAGACTTTACAGGCTTCTTGCTAACCTATATCACAAGAATTAAATAAGGATCTTGCTAACCTAGAAGAATTATAATAGGGCTCTTCCAAACCTAAAAATCATATTTCTAACACCAGAAATCTAAAAGAAAATAATAAAGATAAGAGTAAGAATACAAAACCAGAGTTGAGATGAAAATCTCAAACAAAGCTATGTGAATTTCTTCAATTGAGCTCCAAGATCTTTGAAT
>JANHAO010029753.1:0-10302 GCA_026873985.1 Saraca asoca | reverse complement strand
GTTAGTTCCTTTGGCTGGTTGCATGTGTTTGTTGTAGTTTTAGTTTCTATTTTAGTGTAGTTTAGCTTAGTTTTAATTCTGCCAAGCCCCCTAATTTAGCTCCTAATATCATTGATATTATCATCCTAAAATGGTCCTTGGGTTTGACCTGGTTTGCCTATGCTACAAGTTAGTTTAGGTAGTTTCAGTTTAGAAATTACTAATTTGATCAGCCTTGACAAGCGTGATCACACACTCAGTCTTGAAATGACCAAAGTCACTTTAGGGAACGAACTCCCTTCTCTAGGGAAATCATGGAGGAACCCTTCTCGTGCAAACTCAAAGTTTTAGCCATTCTACTATATGACGAAGATAGCGATCCACACAACCATCTGGACCTATTCAATATCTAGATGGATCTTCAAACCTGTAACCCTTTAATCAAGTGTCATGTCTTTCCTGCTACTTTGGGTGAAGTCCCTTGAATTTGGTTCAGGAACTTCCCAGCTCGTAGCATTAGTAGTTAGGAGGAGTGCCAGGAAAAGTTCATTGACTAGTACCAAGCACTGAAGAGGCAACTCACGCCCCTATGCCATCTTGCTATAGCCTTCTAGAGCAAGCATGAAATGTTGAAAGATTATATCACTTACTTCAGGCGTGAGGTAAACAATGTGGAAAAGCCCTTAGATGAGGCCATCCTAACTGCCATTTATGTAGGGCTTCGCAGGAATGAAAATTTATTTATGAGCTTGTACAAATCCCTAGTTGGCAACCTAGGTGAGTTTTATGAGTGAACCATGAAGCAAATTAGATGGGACAAGACTTTCAGTCTGTAGAAACCTGAGATGAGTAGTTTGACCTAAAGTAAGAAGAGGGGTCATCATGGAAATGGAAATGACAGTTCTGACCTTCAGCTCTCTAAAAAGAGCAAAGATGAATGACCCTCATTCTCAGGTCACCACAACACCTACAGCATCTTGTCAGATGCCCAAGACAAGATTTTTGTGATGGAAAGGGACAAAGAGGATTTTGGAAAGCCTCCTTCCTTAAAGACTCCCAACAAGTCCATACTCAATTGAGGGAAATTCTGTGCATACCACAATGAGTTCGGGTATGCTACCTCAGAGTGCTGGGCACTAAGAGATGCTACCAAAGATCTCATCAAAAAAGGTCACTTACATGACTATGTTGTGCAAGGTAGCAGCTTGGACCTTCTTGGCAGGATCCTGAGCAAGAGCAGTCTCCTACTATTAGGACTATCTTTTAAACTTTTGTAAATTTTATGAATTATGTAAACATTTTGAATACCTCGACTAATTTTAAATTTTCTTCGAATAGGTGACTTGCCTATTGGCACCCTTTTATTTAGGCACAAGATCGCCCTGACCATAAGATCGGTCACCCTTTTATTTAGGCACAAGATTGCCCTGACTACAAGATTGTCACTTTTTTATTTGGGCATAAGATCACCCCAGCCACAAGATTGACCAACTCTTATTTCGTAGCTCTCATATGAACTTGTTTAATTATTTTGTAGCTCTCATGTGAATTTGCTTATTTGGCCACGAGATCAGCCCAAGCACAAGATCACTCACTTATTAATTTTATAGCTCTCATGTGAACTTATTTAATTATTTCACAACTCTCATGTGAACTTATCTTATTTCATAGCTCTCATGCGAACACGAGATCGGCCCAAGCACTCTCTAATTTCATAGCACTTATGCAAATTTGTTTATTATTTCACAATTTCATACTAATGTATCTACTTATTTGGCCACAGGATCAGCCCGAGCAAGAGTCCACTCTAGTTTGCAGCTGACTTGTGACCAAGTGTTCATGACTCTCACACAATTTTTTAATCATGTATAGATGACACAAATTGTTCAAACAATGCTTATATGAGAAATAAGGGCAACAAACAAAAATTGCAAAAGGAAGCTTTATTCATTAAAAGACCTTAACGAGGCTGAACTACATCAAAAAGCTTTGAGTACAAGCTAACCAAAATATAAAGGGAAAAACATATGACTAAGAAGAAGGACTGGCCATGGAGGGCCACACCCTAGTTGATTAAAGCTCATGCACCACCAAGGTCCTTAAATTTTTTCTTCCAATGCATCCTTAGTGGTAGCACTACAGCTCCTTATTTCTCCGGCCTCCAGCTTCTTGTCTGATTCATGAAGGAAGCAAATCAGAAAGTGCTGGGAGCTTGGCTGGCCGAATAATTACCTCATGACATAGCCGAGAAGACATAATCTGAGATCCATATGAGATCCCTCCATGTTATTGTAGAAGTTAAATCTTCTGAGCTCTTTATGCAGCAGATCATACATGCCCCAATAAGAGGCCAAAACACTGAAAATAATGGTGGTTTATCAGGAAACTCCATGGTTTGCTTAGTGCAATGACAAAAGAGATTCCCTCTCCTTTATATAGAGCTAAGGTCGGCTCCATCAAAGGGTCCAAATCTATCCCCCTAACTATCATCATTTATTGCTTCAGAAAAGGCTAAGGTTGACTCATCAATAACTGCTAGACACGTGCCATGAAGAGCATGGTCTGGAATAGATGAAATGACAGTCTCGAAAGAAGACTTTGATTGACCAGATATCAAAGAGTTTCAATGACCAGCCCACAACATGAGTTAAGAGTTAGGGGGCTTATGTTATATGTGAAAATCGGTTCACCTGGGTGGACCCACGAGCAGCCTAAGAGCGGTAAAGGACCGAGCTCAAAGAATGACTAGATCACTATTCCTTCAATTCGCTTTGAGAAGCGACCTCCTCAGCTCAAGCTCGTGCCTGATAAAGCGAGCTCGACCTCTCCATCCCGAAGATGGGCACTTTCCTAAACCAAATGATCTCACTAACAAAGTATGACTAGCAATATGGGAGCTCACTATAGAGAAGACCTGTTCACACTCTGCTAGCAAACACGCAGGGCCCACTTGCTGAAGATAATTTGTAGTACCTAAATAATAAGATTTTGTTTGATTATTCTATTTTGTATAATAAATGTTGATGTAATAGATTTACTGTATATGAAATTATCATTTTAACCTCCTCTCCTTTATAAATATGAGGAAGGAGCCTCATGCAAAAGAAGAGAGCACATATAGGTAAAAACTTTCCCAAAATAGAGAGAAGAGAAGTTGAATGTTGGAACTTTGTAGAAACACCTTTTGAATAACATGTTACCATGGATGTAGGGTTTGATTATATCCGGATTTGGTTGAATCACGTTAAAAATCTTGTGTCTCCTCACTGCTTTTCCCTCCTTTCTTGTGTTTTCTATTGATTTATTGTGCTTGAACTAGTTGAAGGTCAGAGATCTTGAAAAAATCCCCTCGTTGACTGGAGTTTGGCTCAATACCAAAATCTGACATCAACACTATCTGAGGTGTATAATCAAGTGAATAATGGTCCTAAATTTGAACAAGGTTCTCAGACATCCATGCAGGCTGCTTATCAACAATGCCCATGAACTCCATCACCTCTCCTTCATTTCTAGCAAGGTCTTCCATTACTACCTATCCAATATGCTCCTATTGCTGATCTTCATCATGGTGATATGCTAGGTCATCATGCCTACCTACACCGACTACCAACCATATTTTCAATAATTCCTTAGAATCCTAGTTTTCAAGTCTTGTTTACTATGATGCAAAACACATGTCAATCTTATGTGACTTATCGTCCTCTTCTATTGCATAGGAACAACATGATGCCTCATACATTCTCTAGTGGTGGATAGAATTCACATTATTCTTTAAATTTAGGATCACTAGCTTGATTTGTTAGACTTTCATATCAAAAAGAGTTCCAATCTCAAGGTTAAATAAGTAAATGAATCTTGTGTTAAGGTTAAAGAATTAAGAACTGAATCATTTTATAAGCACATGGCTCATTTAGTATGGTAATTGCAGATGTGTTATTTTGTATCTGATGCCATGAAATAAGGTCAAGGTTAAATTGAGACGATAGGAAAGCTGACATTGTGTGTATTAAGAGTACAATTAGGGACTGTAGGTGTGGAAAGGTAAGGTCATGTATATACATTTTTGGAAACAGCTTGTGAAGTGACTAGGAAATGCTTAATTTTTCTTAAGTAGCCTATGACAATGAGTACATGTGCATTGAATAGGAATTCATAATGCCATATGATGGACTAGATAGGTAGTATTATCTAAGTAGACATGGTAGAATGATTTGAGTTGGCCAAAAATTTCTGGGTAGGTAGTGAGGTAGATTTATGCTTATGGCTTGGAAGCTTGGATTTGGTCAAGCTTTAGTGAAAATGTTGAATGTTGGTTACTAGTTAAACTCCTTTGTACTAGGAAGTATGTGGTGTCATGCTTCAAAAGTTACAACTATCATTTCTTGGTGTTAGTAGAGGTATCAAAGATAATCAATTTAAATAAGTGATCATGAAAGAAATTTCTTTTAGTTTAGCCTTGAATGCAAGTAAGTAGATTACTTACTTTCTATACTTGTGAAGGATGATCAATGTTCTAGTGATTAAAATAGGCTTGAATCCATATTATGCTATGTCTTGTTTTAATTGAAATAGTTGAATGAGAGTAGATTAGTGTACGCCATATATGATATGAGTAATTATAAAAGCATGTAAGTATAAGTGGTTGATTGAATCTTGGAAATTGTCTATGTGTTTGTAAGTGTTGGAATATGAAATGGGTATTGGAGATGGCCTATGTATTTTTAAGGAAATAGTATTATTTCTATGATGACATTATATACTAATTGGATATAGTATCTTGAGTTAGTCAAAATAGATCAAGGTTTACATGAGAACTATGTTATGTGTAAAATTATATGTCTAATTGAAATGTATAATTGTGAGAGTATAGTTTTTCTTAGAAACGTTGAGAACAGAATCCATATTTCTTGAGAGTAGAGCCCAAAGAGGCCTTGAGAAGATGTGTGGAATGACATATTATTTTTGGTGTTTGTTTTCGGTAGGAAGTGAAAACCATGGTAAAGAAGAAATGATTTGAGAATCTAAGCCAATAATGAAGGACAAATATCCCTCATCTATTTGAATGACTTGTTGCTATGAACTTTCTATCTCTATATCTTTAAAGCCTTATTTTCAGTAATCAATCCAATACTTCATTTTGATCCTAAACAACTATGTTTCTAGAATTTGAGGATGAATTCTTTTGATGAGGGGGAATAGTTCGTAACACCTTAAAAAAATAAAAATAATAGTGTAAAAATAATCTAAAAAAAATTTAGAGGACCAAAATGAAGGTTTTTCATTTATCATTGTGGCCAAAGTTTGATTTTCTCTTTTTCTGGCGGATTGCAGTGAGTGTGTTGTAGTTTTGTTGAGAGCCAAAGTGCAATTTGCCCTTTTATTTTCTTTTCTAGCATTGGCCCTCCTTGTACATCTTTCCTATTTCTCCAGAAGCCTATCTCCATTTCTGAAAATTTCCTAAAGTGCTTTCCTTCTACCTTCTTTTCTTCAGTGACTTTCGACAACCCCGCTGCCATTGGCTTCTTTTCTTCTTCTCTTTCTAATCAGTTGCTATCTCTCTTTCTCATGCTTGAAATAGAGTTACCATTTCAGCTTGGTTTCTGCCTTCTTCCTTTTCTTTCTAGCAATCGAAACCATTAGCACTGTCATTCTTCTTCATCCACAGACTGGTCTAACTTTAAGCAAGGCCAATTTTTACTTATCTTCCTTCCATTTGAAGTGCCAGAACTAGCAGCTCCTTTTTTGCTATGATTGATTGTGCCCTATTGCCAGAGGCTACCTTATGTATCAGAATCTTGGTGCAACTCATTGTTGCAGTTAAGGTTGGCAAGTCTCCTCAAAGTCTTGCCACTAGATGGATAACTTGAACACCACTAGCAAAGGACCAAACCAAGCCACCCTATTTCTCCTTGGAGCTTGTTTTACTCCAGTCGGTGTTGTCCTTGGCTAAAACTCTAGCTCAACAGCCACCCTTTCATCCTCTCAACCCGATCTATCTACTTTTATAGTATAGTATAGAGAATTTAGTAGCCAAAGTGGCTATTTTGCCCTGTATATAGGACTCTCAACTAATAACTAGCAATCCTTTCTCCCCGACATTCTCGTTGGCTTTTATAGATTATAGCTGGAGCTGTCATGAGTTTCAAACTCAGTTGCATCCTCTACTAGGAAAATTGAATAACAGAGGATTAGAGAAGCTAAGCACAACTCTACTCCTACTGGTTAGGTTTCAAGCCTTCATTTCATCATGTTGCAACTACCCCAACTGCCTCTCCAGCTTGCTGCTAATTGCTCCAACTACTATGCCCAAGCTAAACATCAGTTGTAGCTAGTTGAAGCCGATCACTTCACTATAGCCAACAGTTGCTCTACTTTTGGCTAGACAATTTGGAGTTTCAGCTGTATGCTCAACTTATGTAGTATCCTGAAAGTGCTATGTGGGAAGTTCACATACTTAGCTGCTGAGAAGGAGAAATGTATCTCCAATGGCCACTGACAATGTTATTTGTCCTCGTATAAGCAATTTTTGGCAAACTAAGAAAACCCCATTGTGAGGTTACATGAACTTGGTAACTAGGGTCTGATAAGCTAATTTGGGAAAATGGTAATCCAAAACAATTTCATTTGAAGTTATTTAGATATCCTTGAGGTGAGTAGATGATCCTACTCTTTTTAGTAAATCCCATTTTGAAATAATTTTGTTATATGGAACATTTTGGATTTTATTGAATGATTTGATTTTTCTTCGATATTAGCTTACTTTGAAAATTTTATTGTATGTTGTATATATGGAAATGAATTACCATGATGAAGTTATGCATTTTAGAATAAATGATTTCATGTTGTTATTTATTGAACAAATATGGAGTTACTAAGAATATTTGATGATATGTTCCAATATTTGATATTTCTGATATGAACAAAATATCTCGTATATGTGAATTGGATTTATAGCATGATATTTTTCTGAATGTTTTATTATTTGAAATTTAAAATCCATTAGTAATTCCCTGAAAACCCTTAAGTGCACTTGTGATTAAAATTTCTGTTAGAGAAATAAGGGGGAGAATATCTGATATCTAAATATCTGATTGGTGTGTTTGGATGGTTATGGAGATCTTTGTTAGGTTGGTTGCTTAGGAATTACTCCTTGGATCTTAATAATATTTGGATAAAATAATTGTTATGAAATATTTTGCTATTTGAGAATTGGTAAATTTTAGAAAAAGAAAGCTATATTGAACTTCCCCTTTGTTTACGCTACAATAATTACTTTTTATAGCATTATATGTTGTTACTTATTTTATTTTTGTGGAGTTGCCAAAAATCTTAGTTTTCATGGGATTATCTACTCACTAAGTTTCTATGAAACTTACTCTTTTCTTTTCCATGTTTTTTAGAGCCAGAAGATACTCCTACAGTCCCTCCACACCATCTTAGTTTTGGATCTGCTAGTTGATTGAGTAGATCATATCCTGTGAAGATTAAATGTATATAAATGGTGTTACATTGGCAGTTGGTTTAGTGGTAATACATATGTGTTTTGTCTAAAGGAAGCCTAGTAGGTATAGTCTTGTGTTGTTTGGGCTATTGTGAACTTGATTTTGCTATACAGATTTTGTATAGGATGCGTAGTCCTTTTTGATTGTATAGGCCATGTGCCCAGAAGTTCAAAAAACAGAGGAAACTCTGTCAGATTTTTGGCAAATATTTAATGAAGTATTTGTTTTTATGCATCAATTAAATTTTTGGTCTTTGGTATATTGAGTTAAATTAGGAGAGATTTTGTATTGTTAGGCTTGTAGGAGGTTTCCTAACAATGATCTTCTACGCTGGTCACGTTCCATGAATTGGGGCATGATAATGAATTAATTTTTTGAGCAAAATCAAAGCCATTGGATTGCTAAGAGGTGAATCTAAAATTCGAATCTAAAATTCCTATGAAGAGACCCATGCCCAGTTGTTCCTCTTTACATTCTTTCAAAATTCTTTACTTTTCTAAAGAGGAAGAACTCTATTAGGGCAAGAACACCAGCCCCTTTTAGGTTTTCTCTTCTCTTTCATTCTTTTTATTTCTATTTAATATATACTTAAGCTTATTATTCAATCTATGGGAGATTTTACATCAATTCACTTGTTAATTGTGAGATTTACTTTTATTGTCAATTTGTCCTCAATTTGATTCTCTTGATTATCTATTTTAATGCTAATAATTGCCTTGGATGATTGATTGATTGGGGCCCCTTAATTGACTATTCGTTATGATTAACTACTAGCTAAATTTCCATAATTAATGTTGTTTATGACTATTTGACTTGAATAGAAATAGGGTGTTTGATTGTGCACCGATGTAGGTCAATTATTCTAGAGAATTTGGGGGTAACTAATGGATTTTTTTGCTAAGATAAATAAAGTAATTAATCTTGATATTTTCAAATCTTAATGTTATTAGTGAATTGGTTAAGGTAATGGTCTTTAATTGATTTAGGAATAAGAGTTAATTAGGTACTAGGCTTGGTTAGCCAATTTAAAGAGAAATTAGGAAGAATAATTAAGTGTTAATCTTTATTAGATCCTTGCCTAAGTGGTCAAAGAGGGAATGAAATATTTATGTTAATTATTAGTCACAAAATTTATTGCAAGAGTCCCTTAAATTGAAACTTTTTTCCTTAGATTTCCCTTTTTCCTTTAATTTTGTTTGCCTATGTTAATACAGTTGGTTTAATTTTAGTTCTTATTTAGTTATTCAACAAAATCCCTATTTTCTATTGTTAATATATTGAAATTAATCGTTAGTCTCTATGGTTCGATCAAGACTCACCATTGTTATAAGCTCAAGTAGTTTAGTATTATCTTTACTGGTCTCTACATTCGTTAGCCACTCCCAATGGTTCTAATGTTCAATTTCACCTCCTACAACTATTTCATTGTGGGTTTACGAAGTGGAGTTCTATGTGATCGTCCAATTTCCCAAGTATATGCATTTTAGTCCCTTGATGGCTAAAATTCTTATTGCAAGATATATTTGATCCTTCCGTGCTATTTTGTAAAGGTCCTCATTGTGATCTTTCTCACCAAAGTCACTATATCTTCCCAAGAAGACCATCTAAGTTTCTCATGAAACAATTTAACTTCATAGCTACAATTAAATTTGTAATGAAATCTCAATTAATCATCCCTATAAGTAGACGATTACAACAACTGTCTGAGAAAGGAACAATGTTTTCACCAAGAAAACAACCATATCCCAAGATATGTCAATGGTACAAATATATGTTTCAAAAGAAATGCTGTCATGATAAATTAATCCTTAAGACATAATCACTGTGCAATTAATTATCCAAAGAAAGCAAGTTTCAAGGCACATTTACTTGTGCAATTATATATTTGCTCCCATTGATCAATCACATCAACAAATTCAAGAAATAAAGAAAAATTTATTTCTCATATGATTGATCAAAATAGCTTATTCGATACAAAGTTTTTACAACTTTAATATTCATGGTAATAGTATCAAACTTCCTTAACATGAATATTATGACAATAAGATATATAATATTCTTTGTAGTATAAATACTATGACATTTGCTAATTCAAAAAAAATTCTACAATAATATTTCAAAACAAGAGAAGAAATCATTTAACTTATTAATCACTCATAATGCAATGTACACAAGGTAAAGAAAAAGCAATTAAACTTTGAGAAAAATATTTTGACCTCCCCTAAGTTTTAATAAAAATACATAGATCTTATCTCTAGTTTTAAAACCTATGCAAACCACCTTAAAAGTATAAAAAAATACTACACTTAAACCCAAATTTAAATGTTTCATAAAAAATATGAGAAAATATAATTGTATGTTCAAATCAAATAATATAAAATATTTTAAATATTTTGTGATCAAAGATAGACTTAGAATATCTCATATTGTTAAATTTGAACCATAGAGTCATATTTTCTTAATGAAAATTTTAAATTTAGGTTTAAATATCGCATCATTTTATGTTTCAAGGAATGTCTAAGTAGGTTTTAAAATTAAAGAGGAAATTTGTATAATTTCATTAAAACTTAGGGGAAGACAAAATGTTTTTCTCTTAAATTTTAGTTCAAACCTTTTAAAGTCAACATGTGAATCACTTCAATAATAATAATAAAAAAATTAAGCCCAAATTATGCAATCATCATGAACATTGGTGACAAGCTTGACATTAAGATTAACCTATCCTAAAGTCTATAGACAATAAAGCACAATATAATCCACATAAAAATTTGATAATTTCACACTTTTTAGTAATAAAACATTCCTCATAAAATTTTGTGAT
>JANHAO010029752.1:0-10300 GCA_026873985.1 Saraca asoca | reverse complement strand
AGGACTTTCTTTCTTTAATGATCAAGATTTGAACCTTAAATCTTATTATGTACTAAGTAGCTTACCACTCATGTTATTAAAAAAAGAAAAATTGATCCCTCTAATTTGCAGAAATTACTCATTTTTTTTTCTATGCTGTACCCACTTGCAACCATCACCAGAAGTTTTTTTTTTTTTCTTTTTTCTTTTTGGGAAACATAATTTCCCTAGAACCAAGCCCAAGTTACAAAAGTGCACAATCAATTCCAAATCAAATAATTGATTTTGTCTATTAAAATCATGTATTTAGGATAGCTTTTGGGTATGTCTCAAAATCCTCATCTCTAAAATCACATCGGGTTGAGATGTTATGAGGAGCATCCTTAATTCTACCAAACATAAAAATAAATTCATGCATAATCAAATTTTCCAAAGCCAATTATCCATAACTAGTCACACACGTACGGTGTATAAGACGTCTATGTTTGCACAAATTTTACAAAGAATAATCGTGGAATATGAATAAAAAAATTAAATAGACATCATCAAATTATTTATTGACAAACAAGATGTGATATAATTGAGATTAAATATCTAATCTTTATATACGTGCATATATAATACAATTTTATCTTCATTGCAATAAAGAAAATAATATATTTCAAACCACGTGCAGGTGATAATATTTGCAACAATAATATAGGATCATACTTTGATGTATGCTCTGGAAAGAAAAATCATTGTAGTATATATTTTTACAAGTCTTGTGAAACACTTTTTCACTGCATGCAGACTTTTTGTTATAATTTGTAACTTTTACATGGAAAACAAAAGATTTTTTTTTTAATCAAGGATCCATCCAAAAAAGTGCCTCAATTAAAAATACAAATCTCAATATATAGATAAAAAAAAAAAACACAATTCAATACTAAAAGCTATCAACTTTCAAAAACAATTTTGTGGGGTCCAGCCATAATGCAAAACCATTAACTTATCATGTGAAAATGATGAAGAAACATGATAGAGGAATGCTTCGTAAAATAGTTGAGGGAGAACCATTTAATGCAATGAATTTGAAAGGAAGAAATTGCCACAAAGGCTAGCTACAGGTTATGTACAAACTAGCAAGTGGTTGGAAGAGAATGTGAAGCAAACTTGCAAATTGTGCTTCATAATTGTTGAAAAGCCTTTATAAATAAAGGTGAGTTTTTCATTCAAATACCCACCAAGAAGAAGAAGCAACAAGCTTTAAAGAAAAAAAATAGAGTTTTTATTTGTATTATTTGTGAGAGTAAGTTGTGGGTATCATATTGAAAATGTGTAAGGAAATTATAGTGTTTTAAATTGAGAGTAATAGGAGTAATAAAATTGTGAGAATTAGATTACAAATACGAGAGAGAGAGAATATTGAGTGGAGAGAAAAAAATACTATAATATCTCTTGTACCAATTTTATCATATAATAAATATTTGTTTAAGTCTGATCTGTAATTTTTCCCTCTAAGATCAAAGAGGATTTTCTATATAAAAATTCTTAATGTCCATTAATCTTCTTCTGTTTTCTTTTTACATTTTTTCATTGCACATCTGCACTCTAATCCCAACAACTAATATTAGAGCTCGATTGCATTGTTAAAATTATTCTGTAATTTATATCAGCTGGTTATATCACCTTTGGTTTGACAAAGCTACCCAATTTTTTTTTCATAGTTGCCTGGTTTTACTGCCTGTGGTTATTATAACTACTCATTTTCATTATAATTGCTTATATGTATAGTATACATACGGGGTTACTAAACAACATAGAAACCAGTTTTAGAACCATAGTGATGCTAAATGCAATAAATTATTTATTATGGAGAATGATGACAGAAGACCACCTCTATTGTAAAGATTTACATGAACTAATAGACGGTGATGTGGCTAAGCCAAAGAAAACGTCAAAAGAAAATTGGAAACAAAATGAAAAAGAAAACATTGGCTACCATACGTCAGTGGGTAAATCTTTCAATTTACAATCAAGTTTCCAAAGAAAGTGATGTGCACACTCTTTGGGAAAATCTTGAAAATATGTACCAAAAAAAGAATGCCCAAGGAAAAGTTTTCATCATGAGAAAACTCATGAATCTGAAACTAAAAGAGGGATAGCCAGTTGCAAAGCACTTGTACAAGTTTGAAGGCTTAACAATACAATTATCATTAGTTGGATAGAGCATGGATGATGATATGCAAGCCACAATCCTTTTAGGATTCCTTCTTAAATCATAAAATCTTTTAGTAATTTCATTAACTAACTTAGCACCTAATGAAAAAGTGATAATGAGCATGGTGAATAATTGCCTCTTTAATGAAGAAACTTGTTTGAAAGATATAGCTGGCAATGACACACAAGCCCTCATAGCAGAAAAGAGGGGCATAAATCAAAATAGAGAACAAAGTGGAAGATCCAAATCTAGAGGAAGATCTAAGTCGAAAAGCAAATTGAAGTGTTATCATTGCTAGAAGCCCAGGCACATGAAAAGAGATAGTAGACTTCTAAAGCAAGAGAAGGGAAAGAAAAAGACAAACAATAACACAATTGCCACAACCTCCACCAGTAATGATGGAGTTACTCTCTTTTATGATTACGAAGGAGAATGTTTTCATTTGATAGAATCTAAAGTCGGATAGATAGTAGATTTTGGTGCTTTATACCATTGTGTTCCTAGAAAGGAATACTTCATGACCTATGAAATTGGAAGCCTTGGATCCATCAACATGGAAAACAAAAACACTTCTCAAATTGTGAAGATTGGTAACGTTTGTGTGCAGACAAAAACTAGTTGCATAATAACATTGAAGAATGTGAGGCATGTTCCTGATCTACGATTGAATCTACTTTTTGCAAGCACAATGGATAAGGAAAGATATAGGCATTTTATGGGCAAAGGTACATGGAAACTCACTAAAGGATCCTTGGTGGCAGCAAGGGGAAAAATGTGCTGCTTGCTATACAAAACTCATTTAAAGATCTATGGAGATCAATTGATTATGGTTGAAGATGATGTTTCACCAAACTTATGGTACAAACGGATGGTGCACATGAGTGAGAAAGGGTTAAAACTTTTGGCTAAGCAGTCCTTCATTTCGATGGCCACAAATGAACCACTAAACCTTTATGAACAATGTTTATTTGGAAAGCATCATCGAGTTTTATTTCAGAAAAACTTAAAACAAAGGAAACATAAATTAGAGTTGGTACACTTTGATGTTATGGTCTTATCAAAATAGAATCTTTGGGAAGTAATAAATACTTTGTCACTTTCATTGATGATGCCACAAGAAAGACATAGGTGTATTTGTTATAAACAAAAGATCAAGTATTCCAGCATTTCAAGCAGTTCCATGCCAAGATGGAAAAGAGAGACCAGATTACTTTAAAGTGTCTTTATATTGACAATGAAGGAGAGTACACATCTTAAGACTTTAAGACATATTGCTCAAACCATAATGTAAGACATGGAAAGATAGTTCTTGACATTCCACAAAATAATGGTATTGCTTAAAGAATGAACTAAACAATTATGGAGAAAGTTTGATGCATGCTCAAAATGGCAAATCTACCTAAATAATTCTAGTGGAAGTTATCAACACTACGGTCTACTTAATCAATGGTTTTGAAATACTTGAGAGAGTTTGGGCAAGTAAAGAAGTTAGTTACTCTCACCTAAAGGTGTTTGGCTATAAAGCATTCATACTTGTGCCAAAGGAACAAATGCCAAAGTTAGATGACAAAGCCACTTCCTGTATCTTTGTTGGATATGAAAATGAGGAATTTGGCTATCAACTGTGCGATCTAAAGAAGAAGAAAGTTGTCAGAAGCAAAGATGCCGTGTTCTCTGAGCATGAGTGAATAAATGAAGTAAAAGCTAATGAGACAGCTAATAAATCTTTTGATAAAAGCATAAATGATCAAATGCCATCAAGAACTCCATCGAAAGGTGCCACTAATGGAAGGGGGATACAAGAATTAGAACATGAAATATATGTAGAAGAGACAACCATGGAAGAACCAAAACCAAATAGAATAGGTGTTGAGTAAGGGGAGCAACCACAAATGGTGGAACCCTAACTAAAGAGCACTACTAGATATCACAAGCCATCTATAAAGTATCCCAAGTTTGAATATATTTTAATTACAAAAGGGGGGGAGTTGGAAAGTTTTCAAGAGGTTCAGTCTCATAATGATAAAAACTCTTGGATCAAAGCTATGTAAGAAGAAATGGATTCCTTGCATTAAAACAACACTTATGAGTTGGTGGAACTTCTTATCAGAAGAAAAACAATCAAAAACAAATGGGTGTTTAAATTGAAGAAAGACGGCAACAAGTTGCTAAAGTACAAAGCTTGACTACTGGTGAAAGGCATTGGTAAAAAACAAGGTATTGACTTTGATGAAATTTTCTCACCAGTTGTAAACATGAGTTCAATTTGAGTTATACTTGGATTAGTGGCTAATATGAATCTTGAATTAGAGCAACTTGATGTAAAAACTGCATTTCTCCATTGTGACTTGGAGGAAGAGATCTACATAGAACAACCAAAAGGATTTATTGCAAAAGAGAAAGAGCACTTAGTTTACAAATTGAATAAAAGTCTATAGGGATTGAAACAGGCTCCTAGGCAATGATATAAGAAATTAGACTGTTTCATGATAGGTTATGGATATAACAAGATTGATGTAGATCATTGTGCATATGTGAAAAATTTCCAGATGAAAAATTTGTAATTTTTTTTTAGTATGTAGATGACATGTTAATAGTGGGACATGATATGAAGATGATTGGTGACTTGAAAAGGGGCTTATCGAAATCTTTTGACATGAAAGATCTAGGCCTTACAAGGTAAATTCTAGGAATGCTTATTTTGCTAGATCAAAAAGCTAAAAAAAACCTTGGTTATCATAAGAGAAATATGTGGAATAGGTTCTAGAGAGATTTGGCATGAAGAATTCTCAGCTAGTTAGCACACCATTAGCCAGTCATGCCAAACTTAGCAAAAAGAGTTATCTTACTACATAGAAAGAAAAGAAAGCTATGTCAACAATTCTATACTTTTTTGCAACTGGGAGTTTGATGCATGCAATGGTATGTGCCTGACCAAATATTGCTCTTGCAGTCAGAGTTGTGAGCAGATTCCTCTCAAACCCTAGTAAAGACCATTGGGAAGCTATTAAGTGGATCTTGAGATACCTACGAGGTAGTTCCAAAATGTGTTTATGTTTGGAAGAGTAAAACTAATTTTGAAAGGTTATACAAATGTAGATATCGTAGGTGACCTGGATAGTAGAAAGTTTACTTCAGGATTCTTATTTATTTTTGTAAGGGGAGTTATATCATAGCAGTCTAAATTACAAATATTATCCGAAGTCTAACTCCTGGTTTTTCCCTCTAAAGATCAAATAGGGTTTTTATAACATCTCGAAATTTCCAAACTTTATTTAGAACTAAAATGGTTTCTTGGAAAATTTGAAAAGGGAAATTCAAAATTTTTGGGGGCTTCAAAATTATAAATTTAGATTTATGAAAGACCCAAAAATAGTAAAAATTGGTTATATGAATTTTATAAATCCTTAGAAGATAAAAAAAAGTTGATTAAAAATGTTTAAAGAGCAAAATTTATAATTTTGAAATTCTATTTCTAGAAAATTTTAGAAATTTGAAACTAAAGTTACAAATGTTGAATAAGTGTAAAAACATAGCCATTATGAAGATGTTTAATTTAACTAGTTTGTATTAAAATTTCATAATTTTTGAAAATTGATAAGTGTATTAAATTTGAGCCTAAAATGAAAGAAAGGAGAAAAATTATTCAAAAGGGAAAATGATCAACTTGTAGATAGTGAGAAGCTGATTTATCTTTTCCAAAAATACCCTCCTTCAACCAGCTCACCATTTCTTCTTAAGCCATCCCTGCACACAACACAATTCATGCAAATTCTTCATCTTCCTCAACAAGTATTCACTTTCTTTCTTTACAACCTTCATTCACTCTCTTCAGGTGAGCTTTTAATCTTATTATTTTCTCAGATTTTTGCTATTGAATCCTCTCTTTTTCACCTTCATTTCAACATTAAAATCATATTGATTCATTGAATATAACTCAAGTTATGAATTCTTAAAATTTTCTGTCACTATTTATGGTACTGTTCAACCAATGAATTAATTCAGTTTTTTTGTCGTTTGGAGCTCAAATTTGTTAAATATAGCTTTTTTCATAATATAGGAATCATAACTTAATCTTATCTATGGAAAAAAAGATTAAAAGATAATATGGTCTTATTTTTTATTTTTAAGAGCATAGAAGATTTTGGTGAAATAATTGTAATTTCTTGTATTCAAGCTGTTGAGATGAATGGTACTTATCATTGTGATTCTTGCTTAAGATTTGTTGATTTGTGATGTAAGCCACTAAAAATGGGTTTTGTGATAATATGATGAAACTTGATGATTCAATGGATTATCGGAATGCTAATGAGTATGATGTTGAAATAGTTGAGTTTGTGTTTGTTTATGTTTCCAAAAATATAAGATAATAAGATCTTATAGTGTGTCTTTATGTTGGAAATGGTTTCCCCTATTTTTCTATTATTAAAATGCAGAATCTGCTCGTGCAAGTCAAATCACACCACTTTGAATTGAACCCGCAATCATGCTAGCAGAAACCTAGTAGTTTTTTTCTTAATTGATTCAAATTGAATTTTGAACTAGAATTTTATGGGTTGAATTAACCAAACTTGCTTTATTTTTTGATTCTGATCACAATTCTAATCATGTTTGAAATTGAACTTCTTGAAAGATTTCAAAATTTGGTGAGCAAACTCACATTTTTAACTACATTTTCTTGAGTTAAATTGAGTCTTTTACAAATAAGTTTTCGATTCTAATTGTGGTCATACTCATTTTTCTTCAGCGATTCTACTTGTGATTTTGATTGCACTTTCAACAAAATTTCAATTTGTTTAATCCCATTTTCTCTTACTTGAAACTACACGCTATTTTTTTTGACTCAAAACCATAGAAAGTCTAACTAAACATATATGACAAATGTGATATCCTAAGGGAGTGGTTTATAAACTAACACTAATGAATACAATGGATGTGCATAAAATAATTTCTAAACAATAAGTTTAGAAGAAAATGCAAATATAAGTTAAGAAAGCATTGTAATGGTCATGAATGTTGTGATTATGGAAGTATGTTTATTGCAAGCAAATATGTTATGTAAAACTTGTTTATGTTTATGAGACATCAAATGAGATATCATGATATGTGAACAATCATGTTATGAATAATATTAAAATGTATCCATATGGAATTGATAAGGCATCCATTATGAGGATGAGTTGATTGCATGATTGGCAGTCTTTAAGACTTGATATGTGAATGATGGAATGTGATGAACAAAAATGGACAAAATCTTAGATTTGTACATTCTAATATGATGGGTGGCACAAGGTTGGCTTGGAGGGAGTTGGGATAAGGTCAATCTGAAGTACTAAAGTGGGCTATGTATTTGTATGCATTGTTTATTCCATATGGTTATTACCTGAATATTGGAACTTATTATTATGAAATTGACAGGCATAATGATCTTGAGAATGCAGCATATGGCTATAAGAGCCAGAATTGGCACAATGTGCTCAGAAATGAATTTGCCTCAGAGGTGAGCCTTTGAATACTCTATAATTGTTTATGGAAATGATATGGGAAATGGTTATTTTGGTTGACATATGGATATATGTATGTATATATATACATATATGATTCTTATTAAGTGATGAATTCATATGCCTGGTACGTATCTATCTCACTGAACCACAAACTCATTATTTTGTGGATTATTTTTTAGAATCTCAAGAATTAGTGGTCAATTATCCTGTTGAAAAATAAGATGGATAATCAACTAATGGAAATTACAGTTGATACATTCACCACTACGGTTGATAGTCCATTAGGAGTATATGAAATTAAAATATATTATATCATAATCTTAAACTTGGCAGGATGTAAGGTGTTGCACGAGATAGAAATCATCTATCTGTAAATCGTAAATATATTATTAATGATGGCTATGAGATGGTTTGATCCTTAGAGGATCTACCATCTGCATTCTTTTTGTATCACCTTTTGAAAATGTAAATAGCATGATCATCAAATCTTTAGGGGTGGAGTTAGTCTAACCTATACTTTTAAAATCCTTACAAGTTATAGGTTAAACTAACTTTATTTTGTATTGTCCCTAAAGGAACATGGGGTGTTGAAGAAGAATGATTATTGAAACTAGCCAGGGGTATGTATAAAGATTCTGGGAAATGCATGTTGAGAGGTGAACACTGATGGTAATAAAGGGACATGTGCCTTAGTGGACTATGTCTCTGTACGTTATGTAAATTTTAGTTATATAAATATATTTGTTGTTTGAAATCACATGGATTTCATTCTTTTCTTAACTACCAAATTGAATTAAGTCATATAAGTGATAATGAAATTCAACATGTTGTGAATAAAATAAATTAGCAGAATTGTGATATAGGTTAGTGATTATCAATGAAATAATTGATATTCATGCTGCTTATGACTAGGGTTTCGGGCCATGATAGTGTTGACATATAAATTTAGTTAACCCAGGTTCTGTAACTCTAAACTATAAACCAATAGTGTAAAAAAGAGAGAAATGAAGAGAGAGAAAGAGAGAGAGAGGAAGAATAAAGGGACACCAAAAGTTTTAAACGTGGTTCAGCCTAGTGCAATGCTTAGTTCCATGGTTACGATATTTTCTCTATCTATTGTAGCAGAGTTTTTGTATTAGTGGGGTGTTTGATTTTTATATTTTTACAGAGTTACAGGTTCTCTCTATTTTTTCAGAGATTTTGTTTCTCTCCCGGGATCCTCTTGGTCTAAATCTCCTCTCTTTATATAATAATTTCAACCCCTATATATAGTTGATGGGGTGTACAATCTTAATGTATTCCAAAAAAGGAAAAATGATAAATTAATTGCAAGTTGTCATTCACAAGTTGGTCCCTCCTTAGGTTTAACCATAGTTAGCTTTATGGAAGATGGCTGGGAAAGTATATCTTGATTTATGGGCAAAAGCTCATCTTTAATGACCTGAAGCTACACATGAGGTCACCAGCAACCTGAGTTCACCTTTTGGCAAGTTGAAGACTTGATCCATTGACTTCAATCCTGGGTGATCTAGACCTTTCACCAATTGGACTTGTTTGTTGGGCTTTTGTCAGCCCATTTGCATGGTTCCAAAAATATCAACAACAGTAGCCCTTCCTAGCTCCTAATGCAATCTTCGGTTTGGGAGATGTAGTTTGCTGACAAAAGCTAACAATTATGCTTTGCCATTGCATCATTTGGACTTTTTTGTTGTTGTTTTGTTTGCACCAACTCATGCCATTATCATTTAATGTGCACATTTTTCCATAACTATTAGCATGGTGAGGGCTAAGCCTTGCTTTTTCACTGGACCGTTAGATTGAGGGTAGTTAATTAGTCTTCAAATCTATCAGTGAGGCCAAGAGAGCTATATAAGGTGAGAGAAATCCTTTTTCTGTTGTTATTTTTTTTAAAATCCAGTGCTCTATTTCTTGCTTATTCTTTAAATAGTTGCCATTGTTCTTTGCTTTCCTGTCTCCCAGGGCTTATTGACCTAATGGGCTTATTGGTTGAGCCCCTTATGTTTTTAATGATCTGGGTCTCAAGTGTGGTGATTTTAGGTGTGTATGACCTACGACATAGGAAGTTCCCATGGACAATTCCTTTCTAAGGATCCTGGGAAGTTTTGTATAGATTTTCAATTATTCCCTTACGGTGATGTTAGTGAGTTCAATTCTTTCACCTTGGTTTTTTCATTTTTTTTATGCAAGGTGATCTAACTGATTGGTTTCTCAGAGTGCACTGGGGCCAATAAAGTTGAGTGATGAGCTCTTATCTTGGGAGGATATGAAGAAACTTGAGAGTAGCCAAGTGGAAGACCAAATATGGATGACTTGTTCGCCAGAGATGTCGATTTTCTAGTCCATCGAGGTTTAGCTTCTAAGAGTCGGCCTTCCTCTAGGCCCGTGATAGCTATAGGCTTATTTTGATCTTGTATTTTTGAGCCTTCATATGTACACTTACCTCGTTGAGTGAGGTTTTTAATGAATTTGTCATAATTTTCTGGCTTTTCCAAATATGTCGTGCTAGATGTTCAGTAGGTTGCAAATGATAACATGTAAGTATGAATGAGTTCCTGCAAACCATGACTTAATAAACATTAGTAAAAATGAA
>JANHAO010029751.1:0-10306 GCA_026873985.1 Saraca asoca | reverse complement strand
TGATATAAAAAACTATAAAATTTAATATACATATTTATAATTTTTGTGATAAAATAAAAACAAAAAAATTATTAAGTAGATACATCCAAAGCATTATATTTATATCAATTTTTAGTAATTTAGTGATATTCTGTCCTTAAAAAAAATTGAATCCTTGGTCATATTCCTGTTCCATTTTATATTTGTTCCCTTCGTATAATAAAAACATTAAAAAAAAAGAAGAAGAGAATACAAAAGAGCGGAGGTTTGTTACAAGGGGCATGGCCACGTAATTTTTTTATGAATTTTATTTTCTATATTGAGAGAAAATTCTAAAATAATTTATAGGTTGGCCCCTAAAAATTATAATAATGCAGTTTATTTTTTATAATTTTATATACATCAATGGTAAATGTCAGTTGGGTGATTAGTATTAATAAAAAACATATATTCAAAAATTGCTACATAAAGATATTTATATGAATATTTTTTCAATTTTTCTACAAAATGTTTCACTCTCCATCCTAACAAAGAACACTAGGGGCCAATTGATGTACCCAAGGCCCTATTTGCAGCTTATAGCATTACTTGATTCTATAAAATTGTTTAATAAAATTGACTATTTATTATTAGCTATTTATATATAAAATGATATATAAGCATATAAATATATTTTATAATTTATTTGAATATTTTTTTATTTTAATAATATTTTAAAATTTAAAATATCACTTATCAAATTTTTTCTAAAAAATATTATAATTTATTATTTATTAGATTTTTCTTTAAGAAATAAATAATTATAATTTATTATTTATTATATTTTATTTAAAAAATAAATAAATAAAATTTATTATACTTATTAGATAATTATAATATATTATTTATTATATTTTTTTAAGAAACAAATAATTATAATTTGTTATAAATTTTTATTAAAAAATAAATAATTTTAGATAAAAATAAATTTATTATTAGTACTTATTATTGTTATTATTATTATTCAAATTATTTTTTATAAATTGATGATGAAAGAAGAGGGATAAATAATCAAATAATATACAAGAGCGAGTATGTCAAAAAATGAATTGATTAGGGGTAATTGTATCTTTCTGCATCATAAATATGAAACAGTTAATTGAAAAAACTAGATTTATTAACTTAAATATCAAACAATTAATTAAAAAAAACTGGATTCATTTGCTTTTTAAAATCGGTTTTTTGAGAATAAAAAATTTACTTAAACAATTATTTACTAAACAATTGAAATAGCTTATTGGTTTAGTGAATTAACTAAAAATTGATTAAGAAGTTGTTAATCAAACACTTTCAAAAATTAAGTTTTCACATAAAGTTAAGCTTTTTAAAAAATAAATTCCTTTACAAACTTCCTAAAAAATAGTGAAAATTATTTAGTTGGAAATGAGAATTAAAAGTTTTTATAAAAAAAAATTATGTAAAGGAAAGTAGATAAATAATTTAATTCTCACTTTTTTTTAAGTGGTACTTACTATGAAGTCTTATTTGCTTCATGTTGTCAAATAATAGTCAGTCTAATACTATTTTTATAAAATTAATAATTAACTTTTTGTCATTAATAGAATAAAAACATCTAATATAATTAAAATATATAAATATTTTTCAAAATTCGATAAGTCAAACAAAATAATAAACGAGGGTGGTGAATTAATATGCTTGCTAGCAATATCGGCTTCTAATAAGTAAAGATTATTCAATGTCATGTACCAACTCTGCATCAGGAGAAAAATATGGAATTTAATGCAAAATAAATCTATACTGAATATCAGCATCCTGATTCAGTTTTTAAAGGAAAAAAACAAAAAAGGTGCATGAGTAACATACTATTATTTTAAAATTCGCATTAATAACTAATAGTTGATAGCTTTCTTATTTATGTATTAAAGCAATGAAAGATGGTAAAATGATACATTTGTCACGTTGATGATGCAACCAACATGAAAATGAAAATATATTGTTTTATGCAAAAAAAAAAAAAAAAAAACCTCCCTTCTATATTATCCATTTTTCATTTTAGTAATTTTACATAGAATTAAAATTTTAAAGAATATTTTTACTGTTGAGTTATCATTTTTATATTTAAATATATGTTTTATTTTAAAATTTTAAAAAATAAATATAATAGTAAAAACACTTGACCTTTTTAAGAATTTGAATGAATAAAAAAAAGACAATACAATAATAAAAATAAAAAAAAAACCTTTACCCAAATCTACCATTCTAGATTTTTTTTTTTTAATCTCAATATCAGTATTTATACCATACATGAATGCCTCCAAGGGAAGAGGACAAACGGACGTTTCATGCACTTATCCCAAAGAAAGCTTGTTGCTGATAAAAAAAATAATAATAAGTATTTTTCATTTAAAAAATGCAATATAAGATCAGAAATGAAAATAAGTGAGGAAATTATGTTATGCTTATTTATAATTTTAAGATTAAAAAAAAAATTCTTTTGTCCCATCAAGATCGGCGCACATCCCGTGGTGCTGTTGTGTTGGAATGAATGTGGAGACAGAAGAATCAGTCAACTATACAAAATTGTAGAAAAGATAGAGAAAACACGAGAAGAATATGCTTTAAATATATTCTAAAAGAAAAAGAATATATTTAGCCATTTAAAAAAAAAATTAAAGGCAATTAGTTGCCATCTCTGCCAAAAGTGGAGATTGTTCACATTCCTTTTGCTTGGCCAATGCCCTTTAGGATATATATATATATATATATATATTTACACCGATGTGAAGAAAATTCAAATTTAAAGTCTACGATATATTACTCATCTCTAAATCATATTTAATTATTTCTTTAAATTTTTTCTTATCTTAATATGAATTGATATTAGTCTTAATTTGCTGAGATTTTATTGCATTTTGTTGGTGGAATCTAGCATGTATATATAGGCTATCAAACAAGTTTGGTAGTAAATGTATGGACTTTTTTTTTTAATCTAGAAAGAGTAATGTTATTTGCCTTACCCTTTTTATTTATTTTTTATAAATACGCATATAATATATTTTATGATAATAAATGTGTTATATACAAAAATGATCTCGAGAGCTCGAAGCCCCGGACGCACCAAAGGCGCTCAGCAAACTTCATTTCGCCCACTAGAAAGCGGCACAATGAAGTAGTCTTGACACCGTCCCTCGAAACAAGCCCTCGTCTCACGGGATAGCGACCCAGTGATCCAGCGAGAAGGTCACAAGACCCGCTCGTCGAGAAGTCGATCATCCTGCTCAAGTCCAATATCTCGCTGCAGCGACACCAGACTCGCTACAGCAGTTTCCATGCCACCCCGAGGCAAGAGTTCCCACTCGGGACGCCCAACATCTTGCTTGGAGCAACTGCACCAAGCAGCAGACGCCGACAGGCTCAGGTCTACAGCCAACCTAAGGAGACCACTCTGCAGCTTACATTCAACAACGTCTAGTTGGTAGTCTTTTATTGTTTTTTCTATTTATAACTTGATGTAACATAACTGTAACTTGTAATTAATGCATATAACTCCTCCTTCCTCTATGAAGAGGATGGCCTTGTTAAAAGAAAAAAAAAAGGGGGGGCCAACTCTGTAAGCAGAAATTATGCTAAAATCATCTACATTAATAAAATCTCTGTTGTGGATATAGGATCTGGTATCATTCGGATTTAGCTGAACTACGTTAAATTCGCTGTCTCTTCATCGATCCATCCTCTTCTACACTTCAGAAGCAGCGTTGGATCCCTGAACTCCTTCCCATTGGCTAAAGTTTGGGTCCTCTGTATAAACCAAATTTCACCGTCAACATTTTGGTGCCCACCGTGGGCCCATCTGCTCTCTGAAGTCTCCATTGTAGCCTAACAATGGCCAGAGGAAGAACAACTCGGAGCTCAACCACTCCAACCTTCCAATCGATGGACGCTCCCGTTATGGGGGTTTACTAACAGTCTGTCACTGTGCCTGAAACACAAGAGGCTCAGACTCCCGATCAATCCCGATTAGCACTCGAAAATACAGTTAGAGTGTTGGTTGAAACTGTCAAGGTGCTTACTTAGACACAAGTACAAAATGCTCAAAGACAAGAAGAAGTCATGGCACAACTCCAGCAGCTTCGTGAGGAAGCTCAGAGAAAAGTCTGCGACGATCGCGACAACCAACGACTGGGGGGCTCGTAGCGAGCAGAAAGCTCTGCCCCTCAGCACGAAGGACAACGTCCAACAATGGAAGAGGTTCTTCAAAGGCTGAAACAGGTAGAAGAGCATTCGCAGCCTCAGAGTCATTAGCCTCACCGTGAGGAAAACTCACCCTTTTCTGGGGAGATCGAGAAGCAACCTCTCCTGTAGAAACTCAAAGTACTCACTATCCACCTATACAACGGGAACAGCGACCCGAGCGACCACCTAAATGCATTCAACACTCAAATGGACCTCCAGACTATTGACCCCATGGTAAAGTGCTGCGTCTTTCCTGCCACGTTAGGGGGAACACCTCAGGCATGGTTCAGACCCCTCCCGGCTCGCAGTATTGGCAGTTGGGAAGAATGCTAAAGAAAATTTGTTGACCAATACCAAGTGCTAAAGAAGCAACTCGTGCCTTCTTGCAACCTCGCAATGATTTTTCAGCGTAAGGACGAGCCGCTCAAGGACTACATGACTTGGTTCAGGCATGAGGCCAACTCCGTGGAGAATCCCTCGGAGGAAAGCATTCTGATGGCTATCTCAGTGGGACTTCGCAAAGATAACAAGTTGTACCGAAGCCTCTACAAATCCCCCACTTAAGACCTCACTGAATTTTATGACCGGGCATCCAGACAAATAAGATGGGAAGAAACCTTCGGAACGGAGGAACCTAAGCATAAAGTAGGCCATAGTGGTCTTACCACTAGCAAAAAGAAGGGTAGCGAGAGTCATAACAACCCCACTCCTCATCACATAAAGAATGCAAAATCTCAGTGACCTGAAAGTTGTTTCGAGAGCTACAGTATCCTATTAGACACACAAGATAAAATCTTTACCGCAGAAAGGCATAATGAGGACTTAAAAAAATCTCAACTGTTAAGGGCATTTGTCAAGTCCAGAGACCAAAGTAAATTTTGTGCTTATCATAATGAGGCTGGATACATCACCTCAAAATGTCAGACACTAAAATACGTCATAGAAGACCTCATCAGAAGAGGTCGACTATAGGATTATGTGGTAAGACCGTCAGGACAGTGCGCTCAGCAGGCTCGACGAGTTGCCACCCAAGAGCCTGAGCTCGAGGGTGAGACGGCTCCTGAGCCTACCTCGTGGTTACGAAAATTCAAACCGACCCAAGGGTGAGATGGCCTCTGAGCCTACCTCAAGATTACGAAAACTCAAAACTGACCTGAGGGTGAGACGGCCCCTAAGCCTACCTCGAGGTTACGAAAATTCAAATCAACCTGAGGGTGAGACAGCCCTTGAGCCTACCTCGAGGTTATGAAAACTCAAAATCGACCCAAGGGTGAGATGGTCCCCTGAGCCTACCTCGTGGTTACAAAAATTCAAATCGACTCGAGAGTGAGACGGCCCTTGAGCCTACCTTGAGATTACAAAAATTCAAAACTGACCTGAGGGTGAGATGGCACCTAAGCCTACTTCGAGGTTACGAAAATTCAAACTGACCCGAGGGTGAGACGGACCCTGAGCCTACCTCGAGGTTACAAAAATTCAAACTGACCCGAGGTTAAGACAGCCCCTGAGCCTACCTCGAGGTTCTAAAAATTCAAACTGACCTAAGGGTGAGATGGCCCCTAAGCCTACCTCAAGGTTATGAAAACTCAAAATCGACCCGAGGGTGAGACAGTCGCTGAGCCTACCTCATGGTTACGAAAATTCAAATCAATCTGAGGGTGAGACGGCCCCTGAGCCTACCTCAAGGTTACGAAAATTCAAAACAAAACTGAGGGTGAGACGGCCCCTGAGCCTACCTCGTGGTTACAAAAATTCAAAACAAAACTGAAGGTGAGACGGCCCCTAAGCCTACCTCCCAAAGCCCAAGGGTGAGACGGCCCTTAAGCCTACCTTGTGGCTTCGAAAACATAAACAAAACAAAGTCATCGTAACTTTCACACTTCTTCCCTGTAGCTTTCATGCAGATGAATTTCCCACAGCTCTCATGTGGACGTATCTCTCATGTCTCGAACGAGATCTCTCGGGCGCAGCCTGCATGCGACCCCTCTTCACTCACAATAGATTGAGCAGTCATGAAAATAAAGCACAATCGATTGGCAAAAAAGAGCATTTTATTGATCATCAGAAGTTTACATACAGCGATGCATGAAGCATCTATTACAACACTTGAAAGAAAAAAGAAAAGCTCATACAGCAAAAAGACCTCGGTCAGTGAGGCACAATTACTTCAAAAAAAGAAGTGCAGAAACAACGGTAGAAAGCTCGACGACCCGGCACAACCATTCCTGCAAGAAGAGCAGAAGGCCAATCACCGAGCTTACGCCTGTGGGAAGGACAGCTCCTGCCCAAGTTGCTCCTGCTTATTTTCATCCAGCGCGTCCCCCTGAGCCAGACCCAGAGCAAATCAAAAAATCATAGAAGCCGGCTAGCTAGGGTGCTGCACCACAAGTAATGGTCGGAGGAGGTGGCCCGAAGTTAGCATAAGATCCCCTAAGAGCCCACTAGGCGGATCTTGCAACAGAGCCACATGCAACGGGCTATCCATGTCTCCCGACACTCTGTAACAGGCCATCCATATCTCAATAAGCTTCGCCGGAAGCCAAGACACCAAAACTCAAGGGACTCTTCAGTCTCTTCCATTGAATTCTTCTGATGAGAAAAGGAAGAATGCCCCAAGTTATAAAAAGACCCACTCGATCCTTTGAAGAATCCAGAAGACATCTGTCCTGATCTTCATCCAAAAGCCCGAAATGAATGACAATGCCAAGCCAACAGCCAAAGATGGCAAATAGAAGAAAGTATGGCCTAAAGCAGAACGAAAAGACATCTAACATGACACTTCGATCAAGGAAGGACACTGATTGAAGATACGAATCAAGCCTCGAAAATATACAACTCCCGGTCCGTAAAGCAAACTGAGAGTTGGGGGGCTTATATTATATACAAAAATGGCCTCGAGAGCTCGAAGCCCCAGGTGCACCAAAGGTGCTCAGAAAGCTTCGTTTCGCTCACTAGAAAGTGGCACAACGAAGTAGTCCTGGCATCGTCCCTCGAAGCAAGCCCTCGCCTCACGGGATAGCGACCCAGCGATCCAGCGAGAAGGTCACAAGACCTGTTCGCTGAGAAGCCGATCATCCTGCTCAAGCCCGATATCTCACTATAGCGACACCAGGCTCGTTATAGTAGTTTCCATGATGCCCCAAGCCAAGAGTTCCCGCTCGGGACGCCCAGTATCTCACTTGGTGCAACTGCACCAAGCAGCAGACGTCGACAGGCTCAGGTCTACAGCCAACCTAAGGAGACCACTCTGCAGCTTACATTCAGCAACGGCTAGTTTGTAGTCTTTTATTACCTTTTCTATTTATAACTTGATGTAACACAAGTATAACTTGTAATTAATACATTTAACTCCTCATTCCTCTATGAATAGGATGACCTTGTTAGAAGAAAAAAAAAAGGAGGGGTCAACTCTGTAAGCAGAATCTCTGTTAAAATCATTTACATTAATAAAATTTTCGCCGTGGATGTAGGGTCCGGTACTACTTGGATTTAGCTGAATCACGTTAAATTTGCTATCTCTTCATCTCTTCTTCCTCTTGGTCCATCCTCTTCTACACTTCGGAAGCAGCGTTGGATCCCTGAACTCCTCCCCGTTGGCTGAAGTTTGGGTCCTTTGTATGAACCAAATTTCACTGTTAACAAAATGATAGAGTTTATTTTTTATATATAACAAGTAAATCTTAAACCTAAACAATGTTATTAAAAAGATTCAAATCCTGATTCACAATTCACAATCTTATAATATAAAATTTGAAATGTTATATTTAAATTAATCTGTATCCTATTTTTCACAAATATTACTTCTTCAAATCTCTTCAAATAATCCAATTACGCTTCTGAATGCACAAGTGGTTATATGTTATATATGTATATATTTGATTGATGCTTGGAAATGTGAAATTTTTTATGTATGTAAGAAATGAACAAACTGAAGCAACTTTAGAGTTGAGTTCTTTAGCCAAAAAACAAACAACTAAAATTATAAACTGAACTCAGTCTTTTATTTAGTCATTTTTTGGGTTTTAATACTTCAATTTGTCCAAGTACAGTATACTCAATTTTGGACGGTTTTGAGTAGTCAAATAGATTTGAGTATAATGCATTCAAATTAAAGTAAACCACATTGCAAGTTTAACAAAAGTGACTTTAATGATATTGTGGTATTTGATATTATTTTGGAATTTTTTTTTGTTTTTAATATCTTGGATTTAATCTCGATATTGTGTATATTAAGTGATTTATTACTTCTATTATTAAAAATAAATCAACATATACATTCCCTTTGCTTTCAATATTTTAACAAATTGAACTTGAAAGTTTCAATTTATTAACCTTAAAGAGTTTCCTAAGCTATAATCCTACAAAGGAACACGTTTTATTTGCTTTAAATTATGTTTAAATTGCCTTTGTCTATTGTAGGTTGGTCAAAAGATGTGCATAGGCAAGAGCTCCAAACATCTGAGAGCCCAAAACACAAAGTTTATTGGATTTGTCTAATGCGATAGGATTTTTATTGGTATATTGTAGACCGCTCCAATGGATTCTTTTGATGCTAATCTATGCTGGCCGGCATCTAGATGTTTTTATTTGTTTATTAAGAGAATGGTGCTCCAATTGCTCTCGAGTAGCCTTCACAATCAATTTGATAGAATGAAGACAAAACAGGTATTCACTAACTCTAAAGCCACTACCTACATACTAGTAATACTATTGGACAAGTTTAGTGCAAATAGCTTTTTCTTTTTGGTCATATACCAGCCTACAGAGAGGCAGAAAGACATACCAACAGCCCACAAAAAACAAAAGACAGACTAAACAAGGACTAGGTCTTTCTGCATGAGGGGACACAAGGAAGGGAGAAGCTTTAAGTCCAAGATCAAGGCAAAGATCCTTTCAACCAAGAAGATAGTATTCGATGGGCAGCTTGGTTATTTCTGCTAGGTGTCCATGCAAAAGAGATTCCCTGTAATTGAGCTGATTCAAATTGACTAGCACATATTGAAAAGGAGAAACACCATCTCTTCCCAACTGGGGAGATGCTGCCTAAGCAGAAGAATCTTTTTAACTGGCCATTTGTCAATTCTAGATATTTCCTCTCTTTCAACATGCCACTGAAAAGGGGATGCAAACTAGACAAGTTTAGTCTAACTAAATAGAAGCAAAGGATGTTCAAATGTTTCAGATTGCTCTCCACAGTCCAAGCCCCTCTAAAGGTCCAAGCATCTTTTCAGCCCATTTACTAAATCAGCAGGTAAAGACTCATCCCCACAAGATAAATTCTAAAGAAGGCTTTGCAAACCGAACAAACCTAGGCCCATTTTTTTTGAACGATAAATAGCCTTGATTAGATCCTCTACTCTGGCATCTGGTCTAAATCCAAATTAGAACCATATTGATTAATAAAAAAGTGACAGATTCTACATCAGGCCTAGCCCAACTATCCTGACCCGCTTTGGTGTGCAACAAGACAACCGAGTTATTATATTAGGAGTGCGCATTTCATATCATGTCAAAAGGTGATAACAATTCCAATAAATTTAACTCGAAACTAATTCAAATAATAATTATGTTATATTAGATTAACCAATTTTACTCGTTTGATAACTTTAATTAACAAACATATATTAAAATTTGTTTATTAAATTTAATTACTTATTATGTTTCATTAAAAAAATATTTTAATCATGTTATAAACTTTATTTAATTTTTGTTTTCATTTTATTAAGACTTTAATTTATTTTTGTTAGATTATTTTAATAATGTATAGTGGCCCATGTAACTAATAGACTGATTTTAAATGAAAGATGACCTAATGTGATGGTGGTTAGGTTTGAAAATAATTAAAGTCAGTGAGGGTTATTTTAGAATATAAAATATCACTTCCTCTCCTCTCCCTTCATTATAAATAGTTGTCTCCAGTCAGAGACAACATAAGAGACAACACAAAAGAAAAGAAAAAATCGTATCTTCACCATCAGAGATATAAGGAAAGAGGAAGGAAGAGAGGAAAAAATTCATACGAAGAGTTTGATAGAGAAATCATGGATCCAGGTATGATCTAATCCTTCATCATGGATGTGAGAATTATAATATC
>JANHAO010029750.1:0-10301 GCA_026873985.1 Saraca asoca | reverse complement strand
AGGGTTAATATCATTTAACTACTAATGCAATGCAAATAAGCTGGGGTGGAAAAAAATTATTAAAAAAATTTGAAAAAAACTTAGCGGCAGTTAAGGTCAACCGCCGTAATCTTTTTGCCGGACTACGCCTGACATTTAGCGGAGGTTAAGGTCAACCGTCGTAATCTTTTTGTCGGACTGCGGCTAGCGTTTAGGGGCGGTTAAGGTCAATCGCCACTATAATTCTTCGAAGATTTCCAGCGGTTCAATCTAATCGCCGTAAAACACAGGCTGGCGGTGGCTTCTGTGGCGGTTAATGTAATGTACTCAGCGGCGGTTATTTGCCCTTGTAAACTGCCGCCATTTCGGTCTTTTTTTTGTAGTGTGGGGTGTTTCTTCGGACACTTCTTCCATTCTACGTTTGCTTGGAAATCACATTTTGGGTGGCATTTTCCTATATTGAAACAAAAAGATTGATTTTAGTCAGAAATTGATATTCAAGCTTATAAAATTGGGAATTTAAGGAATGTAGAGATTATCGATATACATTCATGGTAGGGGTATTAGCATATCCTTATTTATGTATCATGCTTTCAGGTGCACTAACATGAACTCAGTATACCTATCCCATAATGACAGTTGGAGACCTCTATCATGTACCACAACCTTAGACCATGCTATGATACTAACTTTGTCATGCCCCAATCCATGGAACATGACCAGCATAAGGGGTCATTGGTAGGAAACCTCCTACAAGCCTGACAATGCAAAATGTACCGAGTATTCATAATTTTATAAATATATGTTTTAACATTTACAAATAATTCTATCAAAAATCTGGTAGAATTTCCCCTATTTTTCCTACATCTAGGCACAAAGCCTACATGCACAAAAAGGGGCTACATGCCCAATACATCCTATGCAACAATAACAATAATAAAATAGTGGCACAGGCTAAACCATCCTTCTCCGACTAGGCATCCAGATAACATACACATATACAATGCATCCCTACCAACTGCCATCAGTTCCACCATTTGTATCCCTATATGCTCCGCAAAAATGACCTGCTCGCTCAAGAAGTAGATCCTGTATTTGGATGAGATGGAGGGACAGAAGGAGAATCTTGGGGCTCTAAAAAATAGGAAAAGAGAGGAGTGAGTCTTGTTGAAACTCAATGAGTAAATAATCCTATGATCGCCCAAAAACCCCATTTTTGAAACCATGCACAAAGGTATATATAAATATAAATATAATTGTGTAGGTTTGCTTACCCGTTCTGCAACTATAATCTTATTACACATTTAAAAACTACAACTCAGCAAGAATTTATGTAATGGAAAACATGATATTCAACAACATAGTAATAAACAAGGGAGAAAACTAGTAACTTTCTAAAATTTCATTAAAATCATTATAGAAAATCATACAAGGGGGTTTCCACAAGAAAATATTTCAAGAGGTAACCATTAAAATATAAGCGTACTCATCGTCACAAGCCATCCAACACATCTATCGAATGCTCATGAACATTTATTTACATCCCTAGCTTTCCCTCCTTATCCACTCCTACCTGAGCGTTTTCATATCCCCAAGTGCACTTGAGTACATATCCCCACATTTCCATCCTTATCCACTCCTGCCCGGGTGATTTATATATTCTAAGGGTTACTAAGAAAATTTTATAATGGTTCTACTACTTCCAATCAACATGTCAAACACATTATATGGCAAGAAATTCATTAATTAGGTAAGTAATATTTATTAAGACATACATAAACCAATTAATGTATTTCCATATCCAATCAAGTAGAAAAGTAATGTCATCAATTTCAATAATATAAAGTAAGATGGAAATGCATAATTTTAGCATGGCAAACCATTTCATGAGTGCATATAACACATAAGTATACTTTCAAAATCAAATTAATATATAGAAAAATTCTATTATCTAAAAGGAATTATAACATCTCATATAGTAAAATTTTATTATATTCCCACATGGGATTTTTAATGAGAAGGATTGTCCACTCACCTCAACACTCCTTAGAATAGCCTAAATGAAAAATTAGATGAAACTTCAAAATTTGAGTGTTGATGAACTCAGTAATTCAATTGCAGTATTTCTGAAGCAAAACAACAAACAAAATTGCATCTTCCATGAATAACTTCATACTAGGGTTTCAAGTTACTATCTTGGAATCTAGATATAGGATTAATATAAAATGAATCTTATACTTTAAAGATGCTCATCAGAGTTCAAGGTGCTAGAGTTTAGCTTGCCACCAACAAAAATTTCACTGGCAAGATGAAAAAGACTACTAGCCAAATAGTGACAGAACAGAGGAAGGAAGTTTTGCTATGTGCTGAGCCAGTGTTGGAGGAGAACCAAAGAGCTGGAAAGATGGAATATTGGTGTTGGAGCTCACCGGACAGAGGAGAGTTGAAAAATTGAAGTTGCCAGATGCTGGGAACACAACAGTTGCTTCAAGATTTTGGGTTGAAGACAGACATAGGGAAAAGAATGCACCAATGTAGGAGGAGATGTTGTCGTGCTTCCTAGATGGCGATGACACCAAACAAGGAAAGAAATTGGTCGAAAAAATTGAGGAACATCAATAGAGAAGGAGGTCACCAGCTTGCAAGGGAATTTTAGAGAATAGGCTGGTGTGAGGAGAGAGAAATTGATTGGGGGCTTATAATATAAGGTGAAAATAGAAAATTTTCATTTTAACCCCCTTAACCCAGTGAAAACTTCAATGAAGTCCTCCTACAAAAGAAATAATTTCATTTCAGCCCCAACAATAGTTTTCAATATTTCACTTCAGTCCTTAGGAATATGTTTTATTTCTATTTTCTTATTTTCATTTATTGAGACACTACACAGAAGAATTAAATTCATCACTAGAATTAAGTTCATCTCTAAAGTAAAAGAAGTACTTATTACCAAATACCTCATTGTGATCATCCATTTTTGCTTCTTCTGCTTTCTCTTCATCATCTCCAAAATCATTTTCATCTTCCCAAAAAGCTAGATTAGCTTTCTTGAAAGATAGTTTTCTTTTCCTCCTTTCATTCTCAAGTTGTCTTTTTAGGTAGACTAGGCAATTTGGTTTAATGTGTCTAATTTTTTTCATTCAAAACAAGTTGGAGTAGTGCTAACACCAGAGTTTCCTTGATCAATTTTATTCTAATTTCTTCTTTGTGGTGCAATTTTTCTTTTTCCTCTACTCCTCTTTTCTCTAAGAATTCTTTGTAGTTTTTTGCTCAGTAAAGCCATATCTTCTTTATCAACTGCATCTCCATCACTATCTGATTCTTCTTGATTAGATTCAACTATCTTTACAGCCTTAAGTGCCAAAGTTTTCTTCTTTTTTTTTTGTCTTCACTATTCTTTTTATATTTCTTTAGTTCTAGCTCATGCTCTTCTAAGTTTCCATAAAGTGATTCCTTAATGGCTGTCACTTTTGGTTGCCATTCTTCAATAAAAGATTTCAAAATTTTATGCACTAAATCTGCATTGTTAAATTTTCTTCCAAGCAACATAAAATGGTTAGTGATAGTCGTGAATCTTTGGATAAGGTCTCTAATTGATTCACCTTCCTCCATCTTAAACATTTCATACTTAGAAACTAAAACATGCACTTTAGATGCCTTAATTTGTGTAGTGCCTACATGTGCTACTTCTAAAGTATCACAAATCTGTTTAGCAGTAATATAGTTGAAATCCTTTCATATTCATGAGGAGAAAGTGAGTTAGAGATAATCCATTTGACCTTGGAAGTAAGAAGGTGTCTCTTCCTTTCTTCCTCAGTCCATAGTGACTTAGATTTGGGCGTGGAATCCCATTTATCAATGTTTGTGGTGGATCATATCCATCCTCTACAATTTTTCACATATTTATATCAATAGCTTCAATAAAGTCTCTAATTTTTTACTTTCAGTAGGTATAGTGATATGCATTAAAACCAGGGATTTATATAAAATAAGACATTCAGGCAATAATGTAAAGCTAGAATCCAAAATCTCTTTAGAAAATAAAGAGTATCAAGAGCCAAAGATTTGATACCAACTATTGGTCCCAAAAAATAGAGATCTTGCCTTTTTTTTACAAATACAAAATATATATACTTTTTCAAAATAGATTGGATTTTTTCTAATTTGTAAAGATGAAGTCTTTTAAGAAAATTGTCTTTGGAAGCTTATTAGACAATCAAGAACTTAATTAGAATTATTAATCTGAAGTAATTAAGAAGTTATTAATAGATTGATCAATTTAGATCAGAATAGCAATTAAAACAAAATTGTAGTAATATCAAAATTGCAGTGAATTTAGAATTACAGCAGAATGAATTATAGTGTAGCAGAATTGAAAGTGTTGTAAAGAAATAATCAAGAACGCTAATTTTTAAAGTGATTCAACTTAAACTAAAACCATAGTTTAAGTCTACATCCACTGGATCAAGCCTCAATTGGATAACCACTTTTATTAACAACAACAAAAATTAACCGGACTCCTGAACAGCCAATTCATACACAAGAATTTGACTAGGCTCTTACCTACCTATTACACAAGATTTAGTTAGGCTCTTGCTAACCTAGATACAATAATTCTTTTATTTCATACAGACAATGATCAATCTCATAACCTAGAGATATTCCAAGAATTCTTTATAATCTTCAACTAGTTGTAATCAACCTCACAACTAAAGAAGATGCAAAGGGAAGATTAACCTCTTCCTTTGCATCTCCAATTCCTATTAACCTTGAAATCTAAAATAGAAAACAAGAAATAGGGTAAAATAATACAATACCAAATTTGAGATGAATATGTCAAATATCTAAGGTGAATTCTCCTTAATTTTAATTCAAGATCCTTTGAATTGTGAAATCTGATAAGGTAGAGGATAAATCTGGTTCACCTCTATTAGTTCTGTGTTTTTTGCACTTAAAGAAATGTGAAAGTTGTGAAACTAATTATGTTTGAAATGAGGATAGGAGTACTTATAGTTGTTGTAATTGACTTTCAAAAAATAACTAACTTTCTATCTGTGAATTGATTCATGAATCGATTTATAACGGTTACCAACTAATGAATTGATTTGTGAATTGATTCGTCTATGAATATCATAACGAATGTTCATGACTGAATCGATGTATGAATCAAATCATAGTATTATATGATTAGGTCTTGAATCGATTATCTAATCGATTAAGAAAAAATTCCTAACCTTTGGAAAGAAATATTTTCAAAACTTTTCTTCATGACTTGATTCGTGAATTGTTTCAAATACATGTTCACAAGTTCTTCAGTATGAATCGATTCGTGAATCAGTTCACACAATGTAAAATAGTTTTTATAAAACTTACACTTGTGAAAGATCATTTGAAAACATTGTTTGAAAAATATTTTATTTTAGCTTGCTTCAAGTAGCTTATTTCTACCGCAATTTATCTGTTATAAGAAATTTGCTTGAATCAAATTTGATTTGAATTCACTTACAAAAGATTCTAGTAAAAATAAAATAATTCCTAAATCTAATTTGGATCTTTTGAATCTCACACACTTTGATCATGCAAATACAAATAATAAACACTCAAACATTTGATCAGATACAAAATTATTTTCAACATCAAAACCAAATCAGAAAAGATAGCAAAGCAATCACATTAGTTAGGTTAACAATCTCCAATGCTAACAATCTCTTAGCTAGGTTAATAAGGCTAATAGTTATATGCTTTGAGTTGGCTTTGTGGGGCTTTCAATTGTTGTAAGGTGTATGCTACGTTGCCTATTATAAATACAAGTTCTATCAAGGACTTCTGACCCCGACAAATGTTCGAAAAGTAAAGGAAACTTTGTCAAATTTTCTTTTTGAGTAAAGAAAAAAAGCAAAAAATAAAATAAAATTACGAGCATCTTTGAAAAAATATTTGGTTAGTATCTTTTAAAGTAGGCTTTGAGGAGGAATGTATAAGACTTGTAGGAAGTCTTTGCCAAATAACTTCCTACGTTGGTTGCACCCAAAGTTGAGGCATGACAATTAAAAGCTTTTGACAAAAAATATTCCCAAAAAATAACTATAATATAAAAAGATTAATCTTTCAAAGTTTTGATACAAAATATTCACCTAAAACAAATTAAAAAATAATACATTTTGATCTTTAAAAGTTTTTAGCACAAAATATTCACAAAAAATAGATTGAAATTCAAAAGAATTAGATCTTTAAAAATTTTTTTTGTATAAAATATTCACTCAAAATGATTTAAAAAGTAAAAAAATTGTGATCATTAAAAATTTTTTACCAAAAAAATATTCATAAAAAATGGACTAAAATGAAAAAAAAAAAAAGATCATAAAAGTTTTTGTTACAAAATATTCACCCAAAACAATGTAAAATGCATAAAATTTTTATCTTTAAAAGTTTTTAACAAAAAATGGATTGAAATGTAAAAAAAAAAATTATCTTTAAATATTTTTGACAAAAAATATTCACCCAAAATAATTTATAATGTGTACTTATAAAATAAGAAGAAAAAAATCATTATACATACTAAGTAAATAATATATTATCATTAATAAAAAATTAAAATACTACAATTCTAATTAAACCAGTAAAACAAAATTATATAAATTAGTAACTGATTTAACCTATAAAATTACCTCACAAGAAATGTTTGATCAAATGCAACTCAGCAATGGAAAATGATGATGAAGAAAATTTTTGAAGATCAAAAAGCGAACAAGTGGAGAGCTTGAGAACAGCAGATACAAGTGTGGTGGGATGTTTCAGCAAGAGAAGGGGGTATTTATAATAAAGAATGAAAACTTTTTAATTAAGATTTTTTAGACTCCAACATTGAGATATGAGAGTACGTTACATTACTTTTTTCATACTAGACAAACGTTTCTGCAGTCAATGTTTATATTTTTTTCAGGTTGAAGAAACATAACGCAGATACATATAGTCATAATACACGGAAGATGTTAATGTTGTCAATGTTTACACTGTACTACACAGTGTATGTCAGAATGACAGGAGAGTGTTAATGTTGCCAGCATTTACCATTTGATAAACATTGACAATGGCAACGTTTTGCTATTGTTAGTTACCCCTCAGTCTAAGTGAATATCATGCAAGAAATTAGTTTTAAGGCAGCATCACGCAAGGAAATAATTTCCTATTTAACATTAAGCCTGTCAAAATAATCCATCTTTTTACTCCCTTTTGTCTTGTGTGTAGTTGCCCATGTGAAAAATACTCCTCAAAGGGTCATCAGATCAATAATTGGAACAAGTTTACACTTCAACAAATATATCATTTCTAATTCTATACTTTGTGTTTCTTTTAATTAACAGCATCTGATGAATAGGGAGTGAAATACAATTTTAGTTGTTGTTGCAAACATGAAACAGTACCATATATCTTTTTTGCTTCTCACCAATGCTTTTTGAATGGCAACGGTTGAGCTAGTCATGAATATGATATATGCCAATTAGCTGAGCTTCGTACTGATTAATGCAATGTCATGTACATTGAAGCTCTTTGGTGGGACGGCATTGTGCTAAATTCTCCCCAGAGAATCATGAGTTACAAGGGAATGGGAAAAAAAAAAAAAAAAAAAGGTAAAGATAGAGCATTAACAAAGCTGGTCTTTCTATTGGAAGAGAGACTTGCAACTATCAATTTTATATTTTTTTTTATCACAATAATTATATTTATTTATAATTTTTTATAATTATGATTTTCGTAATTTTATCACAATATACTATCACCAATGTAACCACAACAAAAATTTTAAATCAGTATATTTCACTAAACAAAATCATACTATCATCTAAAGCATTAGAGACCTTTTACTCTATATTGATCTTATTTTGTCATCATACCTAGCAAGTAGTCTGACCATCTAAATATCTCTCTTTCATTTATCCATAATTGTATATATAATATAATCTAAATCAAGCCAAATTATATATTTTAATGAATCTGAATCAGATTGTTCTGTACACATGCTTTATGATCAAAGGAATTGTGGGTAACATAATTGGATCATTTACGTAGTCCATTGGTGAAAGCTACTTTCGTTCACCGTCTACGTCTCTCATAAGCAGGAGATATAAGACTGAAACAGCAGCATTAATAGTGATCCTATCATACAAATTAATTAAGGTGGGAGTAGGTAAATTAGTAAAATAAAAGATATGGCAGTAAAGGACAACACTGATTTTCATTGGTACTATATCCACATATTATAGGGGTAGACTTGCTGTTTGTCGGCCATGAATGAATTTAAAATGATTCCCTACAAAGAGAGAGAAAGCACATGAAATGTATGGAGGAATTATTAAGAGCATAAATAATAGCTTCAGGTACTCAATTCAGTGCCTTTCCTTACTGAAAAACAACACACACACCACTGAGTTTTGAACCGAGTTTGAGCTGCCGCCATGGATGCCACTCCCTCATCTGGGAGCAAAAGAGGCGGTTGGATAGCATTTCCCTTCATCACTGGTCTCTCTCTCTCTCTCTCTCTCAAGAGTAACATTTCAATGAGTAATGTTATTTTCACATATTATTTCTTACATTACTTCTTATATTTTACACAAATGATACAATTTAAATCAAACATATATATATTTATTTAAATAAAGTTAAAGATAAAATTAGACACAAATTATTGAAGGAGCTTAAGTATATTTTTTTAAGAATTTTTATTATAGTACTTTAATTTTGGGAGATATATACGGAATTTCTTGAATAAATTTTAAAAGCAAGAGAAAGTTTTAATATTTTGTAAAATTTGAGCCATTCCTTGACTATAAAAGGCTTTACTTCTAAATAGAGTGAATCTAGTTTAATTTTGATTATGTTATAAGTATAAATATAAGAGAATATATAAGAAATTTATATATGCAAGTGAGTATTTTTTGGATTCAAACTCACAAATACAGTACTAAGAGATACGACACTTTATGAAATAGATATGGCTCTTGGTGTCTCTCTATATTGCTTCTTTTGTTCACTCTTCCACACAGATAGAGTCAGCCGGTGCATGTGCTTACCTTGTACTTTCATGTATTTATATTGTTAACTAAGCAGGAGCAGTGGCAGGCTTATCACTTGCAAGCACAGGAATAATGGAAAATTTGATTGTATATCTCATAAGGGAATTCCACATAAAGAGCATTACTGCTGCTCAAATTTCCAACGTTGTTAATGGCTGCACAAGCCTCTTTCCAATTCTCGGGGCAATCATTGCTGACTCTTACTTCGGCTCTCTCGCTGTTGCTTCCTTTTCTGCTTGTGTCTCTTTCCTGGTAAATATAATCTCTATTCCAGATGTGCATGCTTCTGTCTGGTTCTGCTCCTTTTGCTAACTGAAATGACACTTCCCCATTTTGATTCTGTTAGTAAGATTTGATGAATGATTACTTAGTGGCCACATCAAGTAACAAATTGAAAAATTGGTAAGTTTTTACATAAACTCAATTAATAATTGAAAGAATCTAAGCTAATTGGTCAACTGAGATCTTCCTTTTTCTGGCATAAGAACACTTGTTTTAATTCATTTAGTCTCATATTATATATTTGATAGAATCTAATCATGTGAAGTCAATAAATAAAATGAATTTTTAAATCAGATTCAATTAAATATACAATAAATAAGATTGAATTAATTAAAATAAATGTGATTAGTATTACTTATTATATTGAATTTGTTTAATTTGAAATCAATTTTAAACTTGTACAGTAAACCAGTCTAAAAGTTTTAAAGTTCTACTAAGAATCCTACTTTAAGATTTGGTTTAATTTGTGTACATCAATCCAAATATGTGTTGTGAAGTCATATACAAGAGATGACAAGTTGTATGGTGGCAATTACTTTACAATTGCAGGGCACAATTCTATTAACCTTGACTGCAACAATGAATTCCTTGAGGCCTCCACCCTGTAATACTGACGGATCAAAGTTAATGTGCAAAACCCCTTCACAACTGCAATATGCTATTCTATATATGGGTTTAACGCTAACAGCAATTGGATTTGGAGGCACTCGTTTCACAATGGCAACATTTGGAGCAAACCAATTTGAAAAGCAAAAGGAGCAAGCAATGTTCTTTAACTGCTTCTTTTTTACCCTAAATGCTGGCTCTATGATAAGCCTCACAGCCATTTTCTACATAGAAGGTGAAGTTAGTTGGGGACTTGGGTTTGGGATTTGTTCTGCTGCTTGTTGAAGTATAAACTTGTCAAAGCCTTCAAATTGGACTTTTTTGAAGGTAGCAACAATTGTGGAATTTGCAACATGCAAATTT
>JANHAO010029749.1:0-10301 GCA_026873985.1 Saraca asoca | reverse complement strand
GTGTTGGAGGAATGAAAGTTATTATGGGAGGAACAAAGTCAAGGGGAAAGTACTATTACAATAGATGGGAAAAGAGATTAGAAAAGGAATCGATGTGACCCACAGAAATCAATCAATACCAAAATGGAGTTTAAAAGTGTGCAGCAATGAGTTGTCCTCAAATGATGAAAAACTTGTAATCTATCTATGCTCCACTTTTGGTTGCCCCAAAACAACAAAAGATGTTTTAACAAGGACCACATATTGCTCAGTTTGCAGGTCCTTACATTGTGCTTAGAATCTTCTTTCTCTTCCAAATCCTTTAACCTTTCAACCCTCCATTTCATTGTAACTAGTTGCCCAACTCTTAGGCCATCTGAAGGGAGAGGAAGAAAACCAACAGCCAGGCATGGATCAAGCACAGGCCTCTGCAAAGTAATGACGCTTTTAAAGATCAAGTCCTGCTTAGCACCATGAGCTTTGGTAGATTCATTCAGGACAGGTGAGTGGGCTCCAACTGTTCTATCACCAGAAATCCCATATTTGAAGTTTAATATACTCTCTGGTTGTGTCCGGGTTACTTCTGTAAATACAAAAAATTTATTTTATTCAAATATTAAATCAGCCAAATAAAAAAGGGGAGCCTGATGCCCAAAACTTCCCACTATGTGCAGGGTTCAGGAATGGCCAGACCATACAGTGTCTGCTATATGCAGCCTTTACCTTACATTTTTGGAATAGGCTGTTTCCACAGCTCAAAACGACCTCCAGTCACGTGGTGACAACTTTAACGTTGCACCAAGGCTCCCCTTCATATGTAATTGTGTAATTATTCAAAAGCAAAACAAACATTCTTTCACTGAGCAAAATGTTATTACCTTCAGCATTTGCATTGTCTAGGCAAATACTAAATAAAATTCCTGCTTTTGAAGTGGGAGATATGACTAGTGGAAAGAATCTTGAATTTGGTCTACCATCACTTTGTCCAGCATGAACAAATCCATCTTGAAGGTCAAGCCATGCATCATATATGGTCAATGTGGCTTTCACTTCAGAGTGTAGTATAACCTAAAAGTCATATGAACCAATGTGAACATCATCAATAAAATAAAATTAAAAAAAAAGGAAAAACTAGTGTGTAATCATAGTAGTCATGTGCTTTATGAATTAAATATTACATCTCAACTTATATGATTGGTAACTTTTTCTTTTTTGGATGAAAGAATTATGTGAAAGAAATTTCAGAGCGGGAAAAATATACTTAGCCTTGGTAAAACATTGACCTCATGGTCTTGTGACAATAACATTTGAAACAATCTCAGCACTGACAGCGCTCCTTTTCTTTGGATGATTGTGTTCCAATATTCCACCCATCAAATATTTTTTTCTCTTCAAATAGCAATCAAGAACTTAATTCACAGGGAAAAAGCTTAAGTATGTGTTATTTTTAATTTAACAAGCTAGCAAGAGATCCAAATAAAGTATTTGGGATGAATGGTGTTGATGGAATTGAAGGCTTTTAGCTGCTATGTTATTTGATTCATGACAATGGCTAACCAGTTGTCCATGATCCAAGTGTAAACAAATAATCATACTTAAGAAAAGAAGGATTATTACCTGCAGAAGCAGGGTACCATCACTGCATTTATCTGTAACACGTGCAATTACCTGGAAAGGATCTGTAAAGTGCACTGCTAAGGTGCTGGATATCAATGCAATAACGAATCAGTAACTAATGGCAGAAGAAGAAACCAAGGGCAAAAGCCAGACACATGATATGTGCAATTAATTATAGAAATAATAAAAAAAGAGAAAAAAAAAAAAACCTTTCAAATATCTGATTATGAGATACTCCAAATTCAAGTTTCAGGGCTATTGTTCTCATCCCTTCCACAATGCTCTGCCTCCTAGTAGTGACTGCCACAAAAAACAGTGTCATATAAAAGACTGCAGGTGAATATATTAGAAGCATTAATATCAAATACGCAATAAATATCGAGCCATCAAATTTTCCATGATCAATCAACCTGAAGATGACCCTCTGCTGAGCCTGTCACTGATGGCATGGAGTGGAACCCAAAGAATAGAAGGAGTATCACTTGCCCAATCTGGGAACTCTATTTTCCCATCCTGGAGACTCAAACACTCAAAGTATTTCTCAGAATTCAAAATTTTTTTCTGAGCACCACCACCCTGCACCTGGCCTTCATCATTCTGAAATATACCAGCATAACTTTCCATCTCGATCATGATAGAATCTTCAATCTCCAAGCCTGGACCAGTATTAATATGCAAGACAGCTGACTTGAGGGAGTAGTTTATTGGTCGTACTAAAATGCCAAACCATTGATGTTCATTTAGCAACAAAGCAGATGAAATAAATGCAACAAGATCGACAAGGGGTCTTGGCTTGAAAACCTAGAAATAGAACAAAGCCATAGTTAGATGACCGCTGACGGGAAAAGAAGGAGCACATATCAACTTAAATTCTGGGAATGTAAATATCTTAATAAGAAAAGGCCAAAGGGAAAAAAACTGAAATAGAATATGCCTGGTAGGTAAAGATGTCTGTATGTTCTATAAACCTTTTAGCTACCAATTTTATCATTGTTTAAGAAGAGAAGCTACCTTTAAAATGGGTTTAGCTGGCTTTTCATAACTCATAAAATCATCACTATCGGCTGGACCAACTTTGGAAAAACTATGAGATCTAAAACTCAAGTGGCCAATCTTCCCAGTAATAACTCCCAGGACATATGATCCTGGCTTCTGAGGTGGCAGATCCAAGGTAATAGTATTCTGGCCAGGGTGTAGCACAATAGCTGTAGAACTCTTTAATGCCTGAAACAGTTTAAATAATTGAATTATTGAGGGAGCGATATATAGAAAACAAGAAATGCTAGTTTGTAGTGAAAATGAGTAAAATAATCCTTTTAACAACAGATACCTTTACACCTTCATCAGTATTGTATGTTGCCATTAAAGTGACACTGATTGAATCAAGAGTTATATCATCTGGAAAACCACTCCAAACAGTCACAGAAAGGGTACCAGGATCTCCATTACATAGCTCCAATGGAGGTGCAGGATTTCCAGAAAATGTAATTAATGATGATACATCCAGGGGTACAGGGTCCTTCATTTCACTATGTGCAAGATGAACAACTTCTGACTGGAAAGCTTGACGTTCCTTGGTTAAAAATAATCCTTTATCAAGAGAAAGTAATCTCACACAAGATAATAAGTAGCCAGCTTGATCATGAAGTATCTTCTGACACTCAGCTAAATTAGGAAGGACTTCAGCCAACAAGTCTTGCCATCCTTCACCAGAATAAAGCGCACAAACCTTCTCATATGACTTTGCAGCTTGATCAAAATGCCCATGCTTAAAGGAGACAGCTGCAATCTCACCATCAAGAACAACTCCATGTCTTTTCCACCAGGAGCGATGGTAATTGTCGGCAGCACCTTTAGTTAGCTCCAAATATTTTTGCTGCCATATATAAAAGAAGGAAAAGACAAAAATTTAATGAAGTCACAAAAGTCCACATGGTACTGGAAAAGCTCCAAAAAAATTCTATAAAATATATACAAGTACTTTAGATGCTTCTTGTACGGTTATTTATTTATTTATTTATTTTGGGGGGGGGGGTATTATCAAACATACAATTTAAGAAATGAGTATAAATAATCAGAAACTCCCAATAAGAGACCCTTTAAAATCTTTTCAATGAATAAATGACAATTTATGCAGTGGTAGCCTGTGACAATACCTCAAACTCCTCCAAGGATGATAATGATTTCAAAAGATCAGGATTAGAAATTGTTTTCTTCAAAGCATGCTCAGCAGCAACATAGATCTCAGCAAGTCTCATAGGTCGGTCAATTGAGCTGTCAAAGTTTCCCGGAGAAGAATTACTACGTGACATGGAACTTGCCTGTACCATTTGTGATGGTGACATCCTTGTTGAAGCATCCGAACCTGATCTGCCATTATATAAATCAGATTGATAAAAACCCAAATTGTAATAGCAAATTTGATTTTTTCTGGGACATATACATGAAAAGAATGCATCCGAACCAACATATAGCATTTCATTACCCATCAATTGTACCCAGGTGACCATCAAACATTTCCAACACATTCCCAGCCGAAAGCGAAGCTCTCCTTCTGTTAGCTTCCCGCAGAAGCACAGATGGCTCAAGAGGCAATGGCTTCCTTTGGATACCAAAGTGTTTGGGTCTAGAAGTTGTTTGCAGAATTAGCTGCATAAATATAACTACTTTATTTAGAGCAAGTCTATGATAGAATGTACTCTGAGAAAATATCATTTTATAAGTAATTTTTTACTCTTTTTAAATTAAAAGATATTATTAAGAGAAACAGAGAAGCCACAAGGGGCCTTAAAACAAGTATTATGTCTATTGAAACTATTATAATGCAAGACACTCGTAGATATTACCTTCCACACTGCAAAAGGTCAGATGAGAAAAACGCAAAGACTGTCATAGGAAGAAGCAACAGGGCAGATCTTCCTTACTACTATGGGTGCTGATGCACCTACATCCATGGCAGTTTTCCTTTTATTTTTACTTGTTTGAATTTGGAAATAACTGATAAACTATACTACACACTCTCCTATTTTATGGGCATGTGGACGAATGGCATGCCTTTAGAATGAAAACTTGGGCTTTTAGGAATACAAAATATATTTTTTTTGATAGAAAAAGAAACTTTTATAAAAAAAGGAAAGAATACAAGAGAAGAGGATAAGGAATCCTCAAAAGTTAATGCAAGATTGCTGCCCAATTTCTATGCAAATCTGACAAACTCAACCCTCTAAAAAACCATTAGCTTTCATCCATAGGGAAGCAACAAACAAAATCCTGTCTTAAAAAAAAAAAACAATTGACTGGGACTGATTTCTGAAAATTCTAGCATTTCTTTCCAACTAAATGCACCAAATAACTGCAAAACAAGCACAATCCCAAAGAGCCCTCTTCCCCCCCAAATTCCTGAAATTAATAGGTAAAAAACAACCCAAATTTAAAGGACAAACCCAGGTGACATTAAATAAAGAAAATAATTTGGTCCAAATCTCCCAAGCCACATCACAATGCAAAACCAAATTATTGTTGGTATCTGAATTCTATTAACACATCACACATATATTTGGAGACAAAGCCTATGAGGCCTGCGCATTTGAAGCATATCATTAGTATTAATCCAGTGGAGAACAGCTTCCCAAACAAAGACCTTAACCTTAGAAGGAATCTTGACATTCCAAAAAGACTTGGAAAAAGGAAGAAACTGATTTGAAGGGTTTTTAACCAAAAACTCAAAGAAGGAGGAATTGCCATTCTACAATAGAATGAACATCTCAATTTTGTGGATGAGATGACTAAATGTCTGTATTCTCCTTTGCCTACAGTAATATTAATCTCAGTATTCAACTTAAAAATTGTATACATAGCAAGGAAGCATACAGGTGGTGTGTTATGGAACAGACATATGATGTTGAAATGTCTGTATGGGAACACAATCTTCTGTCATGTACTCAAAGAAGGAGGAATTGCCATTCTATAGTAGTATGAACATCTCAATTTTGTGGATAAGATTACTAAATATCTGAATCCTCCCTTGCTACAATAATCTTAATCACAGTATTCAGCTTAAAAATTGTATACATGGCAAAGAAGCATCCAGGTGGTGTGTTATGGAACAGACATATGATATTGAAATGTCTGTATGCAAACACAATCTTCTGTCATGTAATATATAAAATTGCCCATTACCTTTTCTTTCTCAAGCACCTCAGATGACGCATCAGCAGGAACCAAAGGCCAAACTGCTGGCTTGGGCCAAGGTAGCAGGCTGAGTGAAGCACTGCTCAAATTATAGTATAAATTGTTAAACAATGAGAGCAAAAGGCAATTGCTATGTTACCGGCCTACAATGATTAACATGCATTTCATGGAACAAAGAACTATCAGATTAAGATAATGACATAGAGGATTTGTTCTCCAAATCAAATAAAATAAAATTACCTGTTGACAGGACTTCTTTCTATATCGGTTCCATACCCAACCAAATAGGCAAGCCTCATGAACTAGCAACATTTATACAATTCAGAAAGCATCCTCAGTTAACAACAGAATGGCGGTTAACGTCAATGCAGTCAGATACCAATTAATCAAAGAAAACGCTTGAAGAAAGGAAAGGAAAAATGATGCGTCTGATTCAACTCTATTACCAGCTCAATGGTGGAGTTCAGTCATTGGAATTTTCTGCCTCAATTTAGAGTGCAGGAAACCATACAAGACATGCAGTCTCTTAATTAATTTTAAGAGGCAAAAGCAAGCTACCTTTTCTCTGGCTAGTGAATACAGATCACCCTGAAGGCAGTAGAACTCCTTTTCCACATCAGGTGCCACAAGTCCATCATTATAATGAGAAGTGGTTGCATCAATTAAATCCAAGCAAGCAGTTATCACCCAGACTTCCCGCATACAAAAAGGTAGAATACTCTGAGAAGAAACATCAAGACAGAAATAAAAATGAAAAAAAAAAATAATAATAAGAACAAACGATGGGTCAAAGAAAAGAATTTATAGTTTTATACTGTTCACACTGAATTAATATGGTAACGTATACTTGTGATGTGAACATAAAAGCAATGGAGGATTAAATACCTCATGCAATGCCAAAGATTTTGAGAAGCTTATTATGAATGAATATCCTCGTGATGCTGCTTCAACAGAACGATTTAGCTTGAATAAGAGCTGCAAATGACAGTAAGGCACAGAAAGTTCAATTAGAAATTAGCCACTGAATGCCAAATGAAACTGGTTATACATGGCTCGTGTAATAAGAACACAAATCCCAACAGGAACTTGACAACAGAAATATCTCAAAACCATTTAGCTTTGTGAAAAGAAATGAATACTGACAAAATTCCAGTAGAAAAATGGAAAGGACCACTTATAATTTGTACATTAGTGGTCAAAAGTATACTAAGCTTAATGTAGTAACACATATTTGTTCAATATATAGAAGGCTTAACTGCAACTGTTTCCAAATTACACTTTTTCACCTCAAGGATATCTATTATTGATTGTTTGGAGTCATGATGTGAAAATATGCATTTCAAATTTAAATATTAATTAAAAGAACTAAAACCAACAGGCAGATACACACAAAAGGAGACTGTTCCAGAAAAGTATGAAAGATGGTTCCAGATTGTCCTCTCATCAGATACTTCTGACTCCCAAGGCGCTTCAAAAATCAAACTGTACATGTATAATCCACTATTTATTTCTTCAAAAGGAAAAGCAGTGTGCACACACTAGCAAATTAGACAAGAGGATCATAAAAATAAAAATAATAAATGGTTTTCCAAACATATATCATTATATTGTTTGGCTTATTATCTAGTAGTTTAAGCTAAATGCAACTCATATGAAATTGACTGTGATGTGAGAAATGCTTCATTAGCTATATAATGGATGGATTCCACAGCCAAAGAAGCAGTCAAGTTTTAGGTAACATAAATCTCATTTTTCTTTATAAGTAAGCTGTTTATAGATGAAACATGTTTTAGGTAAAACAAGGGCTTCTCAGCTAAGGCAAACCTTTGATTGACAGGCAAAAAGATACTGTCTAAATTCAAACTCCCTAAATGAGTCATCTTGAATAATCTGTGTCAATGATTTCTTCCCAGGATTAAGTAATGTTGCTTGATCATCACCCTGATCTACTCCTCCAAAGTCCCTTTGCTTCACAGTCACTTTAACTGCATTAATTTCATATATATTGATAAGATTTTTATGTTCACAAGTAGATCTTCACTCTGACACAAGGTCAGTAATGTTTCAGAGGTACGTGCAACACAATACTATTATAATAAACATTACTTTGATCACAGAATTAACAGAGAATGACACTAAGAATTGGTCACCTGTTTCAAGATAGCAGAGTTCTAGCTCGTCATATTCCCGTAAGGCATCTTCATGAAGGTGAGCCATTTCAAACATAAAAGCTAAGCTTTCCTGGGTACAGAAAGTAAATTTTAAGAGAATTGAAAGACCTCATAAAAAGATCAGAAAGAACAAGGAAAGATAGAACTTTAAGGGCCCAAAATATTTCGAGATCCATTTAGTATTTCTGGAAAGCTTCTCCCATTGACTATTAGAGTATAGAAAGTCAACTAAAGAGAAATTCTTTGACAATTGAATGTACACAAATGCATAAGAGAAAGGCAAAAATGAATAAAGAAAGAATAAAAGTGGCAAATAGAAGTTTTTCCCTCTTACTTTCTCAAAAAATTCATATGGAAAGGACCAACCTTCAAAATGAAAAAATTACAGAAGTTCCAAACTGGCATGAAACGTTGTTCACTAAGCTTTCGTATCTCATCCTCATAAAACTGCACACGTTTATCCAAGGTATTTCTGATGCATTCCATTATCTTTGCCTCTAGATCTTCCCAAAAATTTGCTTCGGGAGAATGTATATCAAATTTGCAGCACCTGAGTATAAATTAATAGTGTTAAAAGGCATCAAAAGGAAAGAAATGGGGTTCAATCAATAATGCCACTGAACTAAACCACCTGTACTTCTGAAACAACCAAAAAGAAACAAAAAATTCACATATTTGACTCTTTTAATAGACATGAACCACCTATCAGTCATGTACTACTGCTGGTAAAAATTAATAGTGTTAAAAGCATCAAAAGGAAAGAAAATGGGGTTCTATGGATAATGCCACCAAACTAAACCACCTGCACTTCTGAAACAACTGAAAAGAAACAAAATATTCAAATATTTGACTCTTCTAATAGACATGAACCACTTATATAGTCATGTACTACTGCTGTTAACATTCAATACTCACATGTCTATCCCAAATGATTGATTTCACAAGATATGTTGACTTCTCTTTCAGTTTAATACACAAGAAAAGTCACAAAATAATAAATGGTGCTACTATAAGCAACTGTAATGGTGGTCCTACTCTGGTTTTCCATTCACAGTTTTTATTTTTACAAAGCCACAGTCTCAGGTTTACAACATAGGGTACAGTATGGAGTGAAGTGGGTGCTATGATTTCTATATGTTGACAAAAATGCAGTAATATCTCGGAAAAAAAAAAGTTAGTAGATAACACAAACCTTCAGTTGAAGACTACTTCTGAAAACTATCAATGAACATAGTAATTTGGGGAGAGGGATAGTCTAATATGTGCTTCTGTTTGTTATAAATCTAATTTAGTAAGCCTACCTTTCTCTCTTCTTGGAGTTGAAATCAACTTCGAGTCTAGCATATACTCTCTTTGCCATTTTGCTTGCTTGATCATTATTTGGATGAGCTTTAGACACGAAAACGATAAACCATTCTCTCTCATCATTTTGGACAATCAGTTTCAAACGGGGTTTAAGGATGGTTTTGAACTCATCAAGATCCTGGAAAGAGAAAACTGAAGTTAACTAAAGAAGATACACAATCAAAGCCACAACTACATTTAATACATTGAATGGATTGCATGGCACACAAAAATCAATAAATAAACAACTAAAGAAGGGACAAAATTTAAAACCAATAATTCATATGTTCTCAAGGACAGAATGTAAAAAAGAAACACTACATCATATTCCTTGGAATAAATTGGCTTATAATGTAATTTTGGTACTAATGGTACTATTTGGAGTCAATAACAAATACACCACTCAGAAGTGTTTAAGAGTTCAGTATTTTTTAAGGTTAGAAATAGACCACTTCTTCTCATAATACAAACAAGTAGTATTCCTGCATTTACAAGATTTCCCCAAAGAGATAGTTACACCTGCTAATTGGAGAGAAGGGTGATTAGTAAAAAGTATAAATTGAACAATTTTTCATAATTGTTTCTCTCCAGTGACAACAAAACTAGTCCTGCATCAGGATATCTATTGAACCTCATTGATTTCATAAAAAAGGATAAGAAATGGATTTGACATGGGACTTTATTGTCCGACAATGATAGCAAATAGAGAGCGAGAATAAGAATCAATGCAGGAAGACAAACTTGAAGAAGAAGCATTCATGGTAAATACAGTCATGTGAACAGAACAAAACCAGTGATGCTAAAAGCTCAAGTTGTCAGATGCAAGCCCACAAGCCCATGAATGAGCTTTATCACTTATGTAACTCTTCATGCAAAAGTCGTTTGGGTTTAAAACATGGTCAAAACTTACACCCATCATTAGCTTTCACTAAAGTTCAATAAAATTATGAGAATGAGGCATGAGACTGAAAATTGGATACTCATGAAACAGTGAACCAT
>JANHAO010029748.1:0-10308 GCA_026873985.1 Saraca asoca | reverse complement strand
GTCCATGGGCAAATGGCCAACACGCAGCGTTTTTAGTTGGCGGGAAGAGGAAGCCATGTGTAGGTGGCAAATGGCCAATACGCAGTGTTTTAAGTTGGGGGGAACAGGAAGCTCCGTGTAGATGACACGTGTAGGATGAACAGTGTACGCAACCCTGATTTAATAATATGATAGATTACTCAGTAATAATATTTTATCTTTTCACATATACAAATGTAAATGAATTTGAGAAGTGAAAAATAACAATAAATCATGTGGATACAAAAATAATAGAATAAAGATGTATAACATTAGTTAAAATATTTTACAAATATAAATATATATATATGTATTACTTGACTCCATGTCAATTTTTCTACTAACAATTGGATGAAAATCTAAAAAAATAAAAATTAAATTATTATTAAAGAAATAAAAATTGGCTATTTTAAATTCAAAAATTATTAAAGGACCTACATTTAATCTGATTTTTTTTATTATTGTGTTCATGTTGACACTCTACTTTTTAAATGTCTCACTTTTGAAACTAATTCTTAATCTATTTTACTTTCTTTTGTTTTATGATTTTTAAAAAATCTTATCATCTAGTGTGTTGATTTTGATGAGTTTGAATTGATCTTATCATTCAAGACAGAGATCGCTCAAACATTTTAAAATAAAAGAAACTGAAACATTAAAAAAAAAAATCAAAAGTAAAGCATTGAATTAACGGTATCGACGGACAAAATGCTCAAAATGGCCATTTACCCTTGCAGAGTATGGAGTCAGGTTCCTTAGGCCTCGTGTCAGTGTCAGTGACCCCACTGCATAGATGTTGAGTTGTTTAAATGCTTCGGATATTAATTTTAGCCACAAATACAAATCCATTTAAAAGATATAAGAAGGAAAGGACAAAAGTACAGGAAAATTTTTATATCCACAAAAATCCGAATCATAATATATTTAATAATTGAGATAATTTTTAGATTGTATTGGTATATTTTTTTATAATTTTTGCAAAAAAAATTCACATTTTCTGTAAAAATTTGAAAATTAATAGCAAAAGTTTTTACTTAACTTTAATTGATAGAGTTACAATATTTTATATGCAAGGAAAATACATTAACTTCTTCTAATGTATATAAAAATTACACTAATCTCCCATCTAGTTTGAAATCTTATGCTTTATCCCAATAACAAAATATTCCTTAAATATTTGTTTGTTTAGTCAAAATAAGATTTTTAAATTAAATAATATTTAATTACTACATTATTCTTAAAATAAAAATAACATTTTATGCAATCTAAATATTAGAAACTAACACAAATGATCTGTGGCCTCTCTCTCTCTCTCTCTCTCTCTCTCTCTCTACAAGCTCCAACATCCAAAGAAATATTTTATCATAGTTAAGTTAGAATTTTTTTGATTTAGTACACAAATTTTTATATCTACTTTCAATTATTTGTTTATTTATTAAATGTATAATTCTTTTTTATTAGATGTGAACAGAAATTTTTGAGACTTTTTTTATTAAATCTTTTGTTTTCCTTTTATAATTTCTCATATATAAACATAACTTTTTGAGGTTTATTTTTAACATTTGAACTCAACTTTTTTTTATAATATATATTTTTTATTTTTTGTTATAAGTCATTTTTTGTTTGATTTTTCTTTCATAATGACAAGATTGTCATTGATATGAAGAATCTTGCTCTTAAAGACTTTCTTTTGGTAAAAAAAATAATGTTAAAAGAAGAGGTTAATGGTCTATTCATTTGTGTTTTCATTTTTTTATTTTTCAAGAAATTTTTTGAGAATAAGGTTTAAAAACAATTTTTAGAAAACAAACGAAATAAAATGTATTTATCAAAATTATTTCAAAACAATTTTAATCACAATAATGCATTATTGAGGAGTTTGTTGTTTTTATTCCGAATTATTTTGAAAATAGAAAAATAAAAATATCTCATTGTTATTTTTTTTATTTTTAAAACATATATTTCAAGTCACAATTTAAAAAAAAATGGATTGTAAAAACACTTATTTACAAAATTTTTTTATTTTTAATGATATAAGAACAAAAAAAAAACCATTTTTAAAAAGAGTAATCAAATAAATCCTAAATTATTATACAAAGAATATTTTTGTTGTGGGTATTTTTGGAACCATATGAAAAGGCTAGTAAAAGCCCAATAGATTGGCTCAATTAATAAAAGACTGCCACAACTTGAAATGAGCTCGCTAAAACAAGGCGTTAGGTCACCAACAACAAGCTTGAGGTTGCTGGTCAAGGGTCAGAACGACAGCCCCAGGTCGATGAGAATAAGGTCTAGCCCATAGAATGGAGCGCCCTTAATATAATTAAAGCTGAAAACAAATCAACATGCATGGTCAACTTGTATGGCCCACTTGTAGACATTAACTGGCTAGAATCAACTTGTAATTAATTTATTATTTTCCTTTCTTGGAATATATTAAGGTTGTACACCCTAAACACTATAAATAGGGGTTAAGATCATTATATAAGGGGTAGGAAAAAACCAGTACCATGGTGGTCAAGCAATCAACAGCATATAAAACTCTATAAACACACTCTTAGAAATACATTATCGTAAATGTAGGGATCGATCAACCGACTTTAGCTAAACCACATTAAAAACTCTCAGCACCCGTTCCCTATTCTTCCTCTTCCTTCACACCCATCATCCCTCTCTCCACGTATCAATCGAAATCGTAATTTGGGATTTACTGAACTTTCCTGGTTGACAATTTAGGCTTACCAAATTCCACTGTTAATATTTTAGCGCTAGAAGGAGGGCCCTATACTATATTCTAGTGAATTTTTAGTACAACCACAATGGCCAGAGGAAGAACTACCAGAAGTTCAAACACTCTGGTTGACCAGCCAGAAGGTCACATACAATAGCGGTAAGAACTAGTTCATCTTATAGCAAGAACCTCCATTACCCTTGTTATAGGTATCATCGCTAACTGGCCCCCAACAGCCCACCGCCAGCCTACTGTTATCATTCCTGGATCTAGCACAGTGCAAACATGGCACCAACATCGAAAACACAGTAAAATAACTCACTGAGGCGGTTAGGATCCTAGCATAGGCACAAGCTCAGGGCATGCAAAGACAAGCTAAAGTTGCTACGCCTAGAGTAGTGCTCTAGCAACCGCAACAAGGAGCTTAGGAGGAATAGCCAGTTATACAAATGTAAGGATTATAATGATCAACAAGGTAAGAGTTTGTCTCAAGCAGAAAGCTTGAATAGGACTAGATAGGAGCATGTGTCAGGTTAACGTTTGTCGAGACATGGGCAAAAAAAGCATGAAACCTCAGATCATTGCTTCCATGACCATGAAAGCAAAAGTCAACAATCCTCCAACTGATGATCTGAGACTCATGACTCGATGGTAGAAGAGTTACTTCGGAAGGTGAAGCAATTAGAAGAATGCCCTCGGATGCGAGGTAGTTGAGAATGCTATGAGGAAAGGACACCATTCACTAGTAAGATTGAAATAAAGCCTTTTCCTCATAAATTTAAAATCCCTACGATTCCACAATACAATGGGGATAGTGACCCTTATGACCACCTAGATGTATTTAGTGTACAAATGAATCTTTAAATGACTAATCATTTGGCCAAGTGTCGAGTCTTCCCAGCTACTCCTGGAGACATACCTCGAACGTGGTTCAAAAGTCTCCCAGCTCGTAGCATTGATAGTTGGGAAGAGTGTTAAAGGAGATTCACCAACTAATACAAGGCACTTAAACAGCAACGTGCACCATCTTGCCACCTCACAATGGTCTTTTAACAAAAGAACGAGTTGCTAAACACTTCAGACATGAGGTCAGCAATGTAGAAAGTCCCACCTATGAGAATGTCGCAGGACTTCACAAGGATGGTGAGCTATACAAAAGCATATATAGGTCTCCGGTGAAAGACTTAACTAAATTCTATGAACAAGCTATCAAGGAAATCAGGTGGGAAGAAACCTTTGGACCAAAGAAGTCCAACTAGAAGGAGGGGGAAATCATCACCGGCCAAAGTAAAAAGAGAAGTAATGGCAAAAAAGGCAAGGAAGGCCAGAAAGATGGCTCAGCTAGTCAAGTTACAAAGAAAGCTAGGAATGAGCGACCTCAACATCTAGGTTGCCATAATAATTATAGCATCCTATTAGATACATAGGATAGGATCTTTGCAATAGAAAAGAATAGGGAGGATTTTGGGAAGCCAACTCCCATAAAGCTCCCTAACAATTCAGAAACAGAGACAAGTTTTGTGCCTACCACGATGAAGCTAGGCACAACACTTTGGATTGCTGGGCACTTAGAGATGCAATCAAGGATTTGATTTAAAGAGGTCGCCTGAGAGATTATGTGGTGTGACCAATAGGTCGTTGACCTTAACAACCCTGCCAACCAATACAGCAACAATGCCAACAGACTCCCGAACAAGAGGGTGCTTGCAATGAAAATAATATTCACCATCCATGGTGGGCCTCACATCACAGGCACTTTGAATAGGTCATATGAACACTATGTGTAAGAGGCAAACCATATCCTAATCACAGGTCATGGTGAATCTAAGAGGCTTGCCAAGAAGGCTACACTGACCTCAAGCAGCATCACCTTTACAAATGAAAATGCATAGGGAGTATACTCTCCTCACAATGATGCATTAGTTATCTGAGCCAGAGTCAGTAATGTCGAAGTACAGAGAATAATGATTGATTTAGGAAGCTTCGTTAATGTCATGTACAAAGGATGCTTTCATCAAATGGGTCTAAGCTTGGACCAGTTGAAACCTTCCTTAGGACCCCTCTATGGCTTCATGAGAAACACAAAACTACCAGTAGGGCAAGTCAGACTTCCCATCACTCTAAAAGATTTGGACCACCAAGCCACTATCCTGGCAGATTTTTTAATCATAGAATGTCCCTCTGCATACAATTTGTTGCCAGGGCAACCTACCATGAATGACCTAGACATGATCACATCTACTAGAACCCTTATCATCAGATTCCCAACTCCCAATGGGATCGAATGCATAGGAAGTGAACAAAAGTAGCTTGACGCCACTATGAGGATGCGGTCAAACTAGGAGTAAAAGGGAAGAAGGTCAATGTGATATTTGGCTGAGAGTAGCAAGTTGGGAGTACAATAAGATTCAGCCATGACCTTGATCCCTATGAGGTAGATACTAAAAAAATAGCTAGACTGATAGAAGAGCTCGAAGACATACAAGTCAGTGAGCCAGATGCTAAATGATGCCTCAAGTTAGGAAGAAACTTATCTCTAGATATGAAGTTCTAGCTAGCTGAATTTCTCAAGGCAAACTTAGATGTTTTCGATTAGAACCATGAAGACATGATAGGAATTGATCCTAGGATCATGTCGTATAGGCTCAACATTGATCCTCTTCATAAGCTAGTTCGTCAAAAGAGGAAGCCTATGATTGTTAAGCACTATGCCACTCTTAAAGAAGAAATAGATAAACTTTTAGCCAATAAATTTATCTGGAAAGCTTACTACCCAACATGGGTAGCCAACCCTGTGCTTGTAAAGAAAACGAATGGGAAGTGGAGAACCTGTGATTGATTTCACAGATCTTAATAAAGCATATCCAAAGGATAGCTTCACTCTCCCGAGAATTGATCAGCTAGTGGATGCAACTGCTAGTCATCAACAATTGAGTTGTGCATTCTTACTGGGAGAAATCATTTTCTCCTCTTCCTTGAAGCCCTCAATAACCTCAAGGGTGTTCCCATGAAAGAAGGAGAAGTCCATATCTAGGTACTTTTCCCATAAGGTGAACGGAAAGTTCATGGATGTTTCATCCTCCGCTTGGGTGACCTGTACAGTAGTTTCCTTTTTTGCCAGAGCAACTTCTTTCTTGGTTGTCTCTCTCTCTCCTTTTTAGCAACATCAACTCACTACGCTACCACATCTAGCTCATGCTTCACTCTTGTCAGCTCATTAGCTACCTTATTGAGATCTGAAGTAAGGTTGAACTTGATAGCCTTGTGGTTAGCTACTATGTGAGATAGAGCTTCCTCAACTTCTCTCTTGAAGGCCTCGGCATTTCTTACTATGTCCTTTAGTTTTGATGCCTCAATTTTTATGGTGGCCAGATTGCCCTTGAGTTTCATTCTCTCTTCCTCCGAAGTCAAAAGCTTGCCCTTCAGCTTTATTGCCTTAAGTACATTCTGACAAAACAAGCAATGAAGTCAGCTTACAAAGTAACAAAAGGGCCAAAATAGAAGAACTTAACTTACCAACAAGCCATGACAAGTGATGTTATCCATCAGGTCCTCATTGGACACCTCTAAGTCTAGTGCCTCAATGCGAGGCCCTAGAATCAAACCAATATTTTCCCAAAGAAAATCAAAATACCCCCTATCTTAGGATGAAGGCTATCAAGTCACTTTTCAATTTCAAACTCAGATGCACTTCCCTCGTGGCGGTGACAACCTTCTTCCCCTTATCTAATTTTTGCTTCTTGGCAAGGGACTTAAATGAAAATGGGACCTCGGCCACCTCAACCACCTAAGGCTATGAAATAGGAACAAACACTTACAAAGTTGTTGCTACTACAACTAGAGGAGAATCACTTGTAGCAATAGGGGCAAGAGCAATAGGTGAAATCGATGAGGTTGCAACAGCGGTGGGGTCAATGGATCGAGTATGGGCTTAAGGAGAATGAAGGTTCAGTCTTGCCATTCTTTTAGACTGATGGAAGTCTATTGGGCCAACCTTTCTAATTTGATGAGCTTCGATGCCTTTAGTGAGCTCGATGTTTAGCACTGGAGAAAGCTTATGTGAATGTAAAATCTCCTTATCAAATCTAAGGTCATTCCTAAAGTTGCTCATAACAACGAACTGAACCAGCACCTTAGTCTCCTCGGCCCTAATGCTAGCTTCTCCTTACCAATTCCCTTTGCAAGATAAAATAGAATGTCAACTCGAGAAAGAAATAACATGACATCATGAAAGCTTGCACATCCTCAGCTCACTTACTAAGAGAAAGGATGAAACCTAAATTATGAAGATGATACAAAGATGGGCAAGAAACATAAAACTAGTGGGTTTTGTAGATCCCTACATTAGACTTGCCTTTTGCATTGCCTTGCAGTAAAATTTTCTTAAACTCGATTTGCCAAGCTAAAAGATAATAAAACCTATCCTAATAACCTATACTCTTAATGCTATAAAGATGGCAGAAGACCTTTGCTAAAGGGGGTAGGAGATTATTTTTAAGATAGATAAAGGCAAGGGAGGTGAGCTGAGAATAGGAGTTTGGGGTAAGCTACCACGGGCAAAGTTTTAGTTTGTTTAACAACTCTACAATATAGGGGTGAACTGGGAATCTGAGCCCTGCATCAAGGTGATGAGTATTGATAGCAATAAAACTCGAGAAAGGATAGGCTGTGTGGTTATCAGGAGAAGGTGCCAAAACCTGACAACCCTTGGGAAGATAGTATGTCTCAACTATACCCTTAAGCTCATCAAGTCTAATGGATGAGGGATAATACTTAAATATTGCACGAGCTGAGGATCTAGGACCATAACGACCTGTTAGCCCTCAATAAAGTCAGGACAAATAGAAAAATCCCTTGCGACCTCACCAAATCAGGAGGCTACCTCATCAACCACATGCACTAGCTCCCCACTATGAGTTAGAGAATCAGGCTCATCAACACTCCTTATCAGGTAACCTCAGGTTCTATAAGTTACAACCATCTACAAACAAAGAGGAGGAATGGTCAAGTCGCTGTAAGTAGACCATACCAAAGAACTAAGATTAATAGGCAAATTTCCTATGTAGCAGGTCATACAATGCCTCCGGTCACCATGCCTAAAACCTAAACCCGAGGGGGCTCAACTAACAAACCCATCAAGTTACTACACCTTGAGAAGCAGAAGCCTAAATTTAACAAACTATTGCTCTAAAAATAGCAAACAAAACCTCTAGCAAGCATACAACATATTAGAAACCCATAAAGCCAAACATTCATAAAAAGCAAATAGTGTAAGTCCTGAGAAAGCTTACTGTATTAGGAAAATAGGAATAAGCCTTGGAAATGATCAGTGAAAATCAGTCTCTAGCAACCTAGAATTTGGAATGTTTCATGGCAAATCTGATGAAATAGGAGAACAAAGAATAGTGGCAACTGTGGGCATGCTTGAAAGAAGAAATGCCAGTTTTCAGAGAGACAAATGAGAGGGAATGAAAGGGTTTCCTCTCATCTTATAACTTGATCAACCTCACCGTTGGATCTAAAGGCTAATTAATTACCCCAGATTTGGCGATCTAGTGAGAAGCATGACTGCCACACTGACGGTTATAGGAAACCATGCACATTAAATGTGTAATGATGGTTTAACTTGGTGTGAACATAAAAAATGAAATAAAAAAATCTAAAACAATAGTGTAGCAAGTTGTCATTTTCAGCTTTTACCAATGAATTACAACTCCCAATCCTCAGATTGCACTAAAAGTCAGGAGGCTAGTGTTGTGGGTGTTTTTGGAACCATGTGAAAAGACTGGTAAAAGCCCAATAGATAGGTCCAGTTAATAAAGGACTACTCTAACCTAAATTAAGCTCACTAAAACAAGGCATCAAGTCACCAATAGCAAGCTTGAGGTCGCTAGTTGACGGTCAGAATAACAGCCTTAGGTCAATGAGAACGAGGTTTAGCCCACAAAATGGAGCATCCTTGTTATGATTAAAGCTGAAAACAAATCAACTTGCATAGCCCACTTTCAGATGTCAATTGGCCGGAATCAACTTGTAATTAATTTATTATTTTTCTTTTTTGGAATACGTTAAGATTGTACACCCAAACACTATAAATAGGGGTTAAGATCATTGTACAAGGCATAGAAAAAACCCAATCCCATGGTGGTCAAGCAATCAATAGCATACAAAACTCTATAAACACACTCTCAGAAATACATTATCGTGTGTTAGCCTAAATTACTCTAACTACATATTTTCCTTAGTTTTAATATTGAAAAATAATTTATCTAACAATATGTTTTAATGTTTTTAATTTGTTTTGCAAGTTCAAATGATTCAAGAGATCCAAGATTAGTTTTAGGACTTATTTTATTTTAATAGGATCCTTTGTAAATGAGTTCAAATGATATTTGATCCAAATATTTTAACTAAATAATGAGGTAGTTTTTAAACCACTTGAAGAAAATTATAAAACTATGTTTTACTTCATGAATCGATTTGCACATCGATGCATTGAAGAACTTATGAAAAATTCATACTAAAATTCAAGTTGCAATTGAATTATGAAATACAGATTTGAAAAATTGTTTTACCAAAGGTTGGAAAAATAATCTACTTCGATGCAGAAATCAATATAAAAGCTGTAAATAATAGACTATACTTCAATTATCACACCGATTAATTAGTTGTAATCACTTGTAATTAATTTCATAATTGATGCAATAACTAAAAATTAGTTATTCTATTACAAATGCTTATAACAATTATAACAGCCTAACTTCCTTCACTATTTAAACTAGTTTTCACAGTTTTTCTTTACATTCATGTGTGAAAACTTCTGATAAGAGGAGCTAAATAGTTTTCTCTCTACCTCATCAACATTATGAGATTTGTTCAAGAGTTTTGGATCAAAAATCCATTGAGTTCATCTTAGTTTGTTTGAAATTTTCATCTCAAACTAGTAGTATTGTATTCTTCAATCCTTCTTATTTATTTCTTTTTATTTGAGATTTCTAGGGATTTAGAAATCTGCATATGTTTAGAAAAGCCTATCATAATTCTTTTATGTTAGCAATAAGCCTATTTAATTTCTTGTGTTTGATGTAAACTGGCATTTCAGGAGCCTAATAAATCCTGATAGTTTTCTTTTTAATTAAAGAGATCTTTCAGTTAAGAAAGGTCAAGTAAAGTAGACTTGAATTGCAGTTTCAATTCAAGTTGAATCACTTTAAAAATTTGTGTCTTTAAATTCTTTTTCTACACTTATATCTTATTGTTCTTGCTGCTACATTTATTGCTTGTCAATTTGCTGCCTATTGATAACACAATGTTTGATGCATTTATTCATCCTCATGCTTAGCATTTTAAGAGTCAAAATGATTTAATTCCAGCTGGGTTAAGATGTATTTGTGATTTGGTGCCAATTGTTTCATTAGAATAAATTTCTGCATTTTCGGCCATTTTGGAGTAGTTTCTGTAATTCTTGTATAACTTGAGCTATACTTGTCCAATTGATGTGATTCTTATCTTGTAGGAAATATAAGAGATATATCTACAACTCTCATGAAGACTAAAAG
>JANHAO010029747.1:0-10313 GCA_026873985.1 Saraca asoca | reverse complement strand
TAGATTATCATGAATTTCTTCAACATGCTTAAGACTATTGAAATGACTTTTAAGAAGGAGTAACCTATACTGATGGTTAGTACTTAAGAAGAAGAAGAAGAAGAAGAAGAAGAAGAAGAAGAAGAAGAAGAAGAAGAAGAAGAAAAGTGCTTCCAAAGACATCTACTACCATTATGGAGTAGAAGGAGTAACCTAAGAGTGCTCCCAAAGACATCTACTACCATTATGGAGTAGAAGGCCTTTTAAAGCAAAATTGTAAAACTTATCTCATGATTGTGAATCAAAAGAAGCTTAGAGAAGCTTTTGCTTCAGGTATCCTTGTGATAGAGATAAATTTCTCTTATTATTCTACTAAATCTTGGGTATTAGATACCGATTATTGCTCACACATTTGTACCGATAAGACTAAGAAACAATAGAAAGCTATAAAAAGGTGAAATGGACCTGCGCTTTGAGAATAGAGCAAAAGTTGTTGTTGTTAGTATATGAACCTACCTTTTAGAATTACCTACGGGGCTTAATTCTAGAAATGAATAATTGTTATTTTGTTCCTACAATTTCCAATAATATAATTTCCATTTCTTATTTGGATTGGGAAGGATTCGATTTTACTTTTAAGAATAAAAGCTATTCTTTTTTACATGGTAATATGTTATATGGTAATGGCAAACTTGTTAATGGATTGTATATTCTAGAACTAAGACAAAAGATCTCAACTATCACAAATAAGAATCCAAAGTTTAATGAATCCATATATCCATTAAACCTTTGGGATTATAGACTTTGTCATATTAATGAAACTAGAATCACAAAGTTATATAAAGATGGATACTTGGATGAATTTGATTTTGAATCATATGAAACTTGTGAATCATGTTTTATTAGGAAAATGACTAAGAAAACCTTTATTAGAATGAGTGAATATGTCAAAGAAATGCTGAGATGATACATAATGAGGTATGCGATCCAATGACTACTCCAAAAAGAGGTGCATTTTCTTACTTCATCACCTTTAGTAATGATTATTCTAGGTATGGTTATGTGTATTTCATGAAATACAAGTTTAAAACTTTTGAAAAGTTCAAAGAATTCAAAATTGAAGTAGAGAAACAAACTAGAAAAAGCATTACGACAGTTAGATCTTATTGAGGTGGAAAATAATTAAGCCAGGAATTTATGGGTTATTAAAAAGAGTTTAAGATTCTTTCACAAAGGACTTCACCTACAACACCAGGAATGAATGGTGTTTTAAAAAAGAGAAACCATACCTTGCTTGGCATGGAATGTTCCATGATAATCTTTGCAACTTTGCCAATCTCTTTCTAGGGCTATAGTTTAGAAATTGCTACATACATCTTTAACCATATCCTATCAAAGTTTGTTCATAAGACACTATACAAGCTATGATTTGGGATCAAGCTAAATCTTTCACATTGAAGATTTAGGGATATTCTGCTTATGTGAAGCAGATCATCAGAGACAAGCTGGGATCTAGGAGTGATAAATGCTTATTTATAGGATATCCTAAGGAAATAAAACGTTACTATTTTTACCACTTAGTTGACCATAAAGTCTTTATCTCAATAAACACTACCTACCTGGAAAAGAAGTTTATCCTTGAAAAGGTTAGTGGGAGCAAAGTAGAACTTAAAGAAGTTTAAGAACCATAAAATAACATAGATCACACGGTCAAGGATGAGCCTAATCAAGTATCTCAAAGGGTTGAGATAAGTATTCAAGCTTAAAGTACACCTGTATTTTAGAGACTAGTAGGGAATGTCATGAACTTGAAAGATATGTTATCTCCTCACACAAGAGAACAATAACGAACCTACTAGTTACCAGGAAGCAATGTCATATATTAATTCCTTGAAATGGCTAGAAGCCATAAAATTTGAAATAGATTCTGTTGATGTCAGATTTTGGTAATGATTCAAACTCTGGCTAACGGGGGGATTCTTCGGGATATCTAACCTATAACCGATTCAAATATAGCAGGATAGAAAAATAACTAAAGAAGAAGAAGGGAAAAGTAGATAAGGAGACATAAGGTTTAATGTAGTTCGACCAAATTTGGATATCATCAGACCCTACGTCCATGGTAACGTGTTATTGAGGTTATGCAGATACAAAGTTATAGCACTCAAGTTTTCCTGCTTTAGTAGAGTTTTTGCTTGTGCTCTCTCTATTATGTTTCCTCTATCATGTTTTCTTTTTTACAGAAGGCTCCTTACTCATATTTATAAAGGAAAGGAGGTTACAATGGTAATTACATATGTAGTAAATCTATTATATCAATATTTAATGTACAAGATAGAATATGCAGATTAAATCTCTACTTTCGACTGTTGCAAGTCATCTTGTATAAGTGGGACCCTATTTGTCAGTTAGGGCAAGACATGACTTAGTCTTTTGTCTGGCGAGCCTTCAGGTCGTAGATTATGCTTCATTAGCCAGGTCATTTCCCCTCTTTCGGAATGGAGTGCCCGAGCTCGCATCTTCACACACGAGCACGGCCTGATGAAGTCACTTCATGATGTGATATGGCATGCTTCGAGCTGGTCCTTGGTCATTCTCAGGCCTCTTGCGAGCTCCTTTAGACCAAACCAATTTTTGCATATAACACAAGCCTCCCAACTCTTAGCTCATTTTTAGTGGGCTAGAAGTTGAAACTTTTTGATTTTAGATTAGTCAAAGTCTTTTTTGGAGACTGTCGATTCATCTACTCCATGTTGCGCTTCTGATAGCACGTATCGAACAGCTATTGCTAAGTCAACATAGCCCTTTCTAAGGCCATAAATGGTGATGATTGGGAGAATGGTTCTAGATCTTTTAGTAAATATGGTCTCGGTTCTATATAAGGGGGAGACAATCCCTTTTAAGTTCTGCATATAAGCAAATCGTGGAGCCTCCCAATGAACCTCCACCATTTTTGGCATTCTAGCTTTCCTTAGAGGCATGTATGGTTTGCTGCATGGGTAACTCGAAGAACTCATCTCCCTCGGTAACATGGAAGGATCTTATAGAAATCCCAAACTATGTCCTCTCGGCTCTGTCATAGGGCATTTGCTCAGCTAGCCAAGCTCCTGGGGCTTCCTGATTAGATTCCTTCAAGAGGAGTAGGTGATCGAGGGTGAAGGGATGCAGCACTACCACTGATTGTGCATTGGAAGAAGAAAGTTGCAGTGCGTGGTCCCTAATAAACTGAGGCATGGCCCTTCATGGCCGATCCTTCTTCTTAGTCATAGGTTTTTTCCTTTGTATCTTGTCTAGTCTGTATACAGAGCTTTCCGATGTAAATATGCCTTGTTGAGGTCTTTCATGGATAAGGTTTCTTTTCTTTAATTTCTATTTGTTTTTATTTTCTTTTGCAAATACTTCGGTTTGAACCATCTGCCCGACCTGCATGTAGTAAGAAGATAGCATGAGTTAGGGACTAGAGCATTACTGAGCTCAGGCCGATCCTATGGCCAAATAAATAGACACATTAGTGTGAAAATCATTTAAATAATAGAGTAAATTTGCATAGGGGCTGCGATGTTAATGGGTGAGCGATCTCATGCTCGGGCCGATCTCGTGGCCAAATAGATAACTGAGCCTGAGAGTTGTAACTTAATTGAGTCCGCATGAGAGCTGTGAAGTTAATGAGTGAGCAATCTCATACTCAAGCCGATCTCATGGCCAAATAGATAAGTGCACATGAGAGCTATGACTTAATTGAGTTCGCATGAGAGCTACGAAGTTAATGAGTGAGCAATCTCGTGCTTGGGCCGATCTCATGGCCAAATAGATAAGCGCGCATTAGAGTTGTGACTTAATTGAGTTCATATGAGAGTTACGAAGTTAAAGAGTGAGCGATCTCATGCTCGGGCTGATCTCATGGCCAAATAGAAGGGTGATTGATCTTGTGGTCGGGGCAATCTTGTGCATAAATAAAAGGGTGATTGATCTTGTGGTCGAGGTGATCTTATGCCCAAATAAAAGGCTGCTAGTTAGGCAAGTCACCTATTAGAAGAAAACTTAATATCAATAGTTGTATTCAAAATGTTCATGTAATTTACAAATAAGTACAAGAGTTTAAAAGATCATCCTGATAGTAGGAGATTGCTCTTGTTCAAAGTCCCGTTGGGATGATCCATGTTGTTTCCTGGAGGGCCACATAACATAATCATGTAAATGACCTCTTTTGATGAGATCCTCGATAGCGCCTCTCAGTGCCCAACACTCTGAAGTAATGTGCCTGAATTCATTGTGATATGCACAGAATTTTCCCCGATTGAATCTAGACTTGTCGGGAGTCTTCAAGGGTGGAGGCTTTCCGAAGTCTTCCTTGTCCCTTTCCATTGTGAAGACCTTATCCTGAGTATCTGACAAGATACTATAAGTGCTGTGGCGAGCTTGGGGTAAGGGTCATTCATCCTTACTCTTTTTAGCAAGCTGGCACTTGAGGTTGTCATTTTCGTTCCCATGGTTATTTCTTTTCCTGCTCGGAGCTAAACTACTTGTTTCAGTTCTCTGCAAGCTGAAAGTCTCATCCCACCTGACTTGTTTCATGGCCCACTCATAGAACTCACCCAGGTTGCCAACTTGGGACTTGTTCAAGCTCTTGAACAATTTTTCATCTTTACAAAGTCCTGCCAAGATGATAGCCAAAATAGCTTCATCCGAGGGCTTCTCAACATTATTGACTTCATGCCTGAAGCGAGCAACGTAATCTTTTAGCACTTGTTGCTTGCCCTGGAAGATAGTAGCAAGGTGGCATAAGGGTGCGAGTTGCTTCTGCAGTGCTCGATATTGATCAATAAACCTTTCTTGACAGTCTTCCTAACAGCTTATGCTGCGAGCTGGGAGGCTCTTGAACCACATTTGGGGAACTTCACCCAAGGTAGCAGGGAAGACACAACATCTGATCAAGGGGTTACAGGCTTGTAGATCCATCTAGATGTTGAACAAGTCCAGATGGTTATGTAGGTTGCTATCTCCGTCGTACAGCGGAATGGCTAGAACTTTAAGCTTACATGGAAGGGGTTCTTCCATAATCTCTCTAGAGAAAGTGGTTTGCTCCCCAAAGTGACCTTGGTCATTCTAACTCTGAGGATGTTCCTCCAGATGCCTGACCTTCTAAAGGAGGTCTTCCACTAAAATATCCAAGCCCCTCAATCTTTGGCTAAAGACTTGGTGGTTTGGTTCACCGTTCTGACCATATGGATGGCGATGGCAAGTCTGCTCCTGGTTGGCCTCACCGGAATGTTTGACTTCAAGTACAGTGGCTTCAGTCTGCCCTTGCACTTTCTAGGCTCGTGCTTGCACCAGCATCATGACTGTTTTAGCTAGCTCTCCTATCATGTATTCAAGTTTCTCCTGGCGTTGAAGCCAGGTCTGTGGTCCATCAGTGCCATTGGCGATGGGGACTGATTATGCTAAACTAGCTAGAGGAATACCAATAATTGCTTTGATGGCAGGAGCAGTTGACGAGTCCATTGTTGAAGCATGGCCATCCGGAGGATGAGGTTGCACATTCGAGGCTTTGGTGACTCTTCCTTTGGCCATTACAGCAGGAATGAACCAGAATAGGTGAGATCCCTATAGACGGTGCCAAAATGTTGACGTCAGATTTTGGTAATGATTCAAACTTCAGCCAATGGGGGGATTCTTCAGGATCTATAACCTGTAACCTCTTCAAATATAGTAAGATAGAAAAATAACCAAAGAAGAAGAAGGGAAGAGCAGAGAAGGAGACACAAGGTTTAACGTGGTTTGGCCAAATCCAGATATCATCAGACCCTACGTCCACGGTAATGTGTTATTGAGGTTATGCAGATACAAAGTTACAACACTCAAGTTTTCTTGCTTTAGTAGAGTTTTTGCTTGTACTCTCTCTACTGTGTTTCCTCTATCATGTTCTCTTTTTTATAGAAGGCTCCTTCCTCATATTTATAGAGGAAAGGAGGTTACAATGGTAATTATATATGCAGTAAATCTATTATATTAGCATTTAATGTACAAGACAGAATATACAGACTAAATCTCTACTTTTGACTGTTGCAAGCCGTCTTCTACAGCTGGGACCCTATTTGTCTGTTGGGTCAAGACATGACTTAGTCTTCTATCTGGCGGGCCTCATAGGTTATGCTTCATCAACTAGGTTATTTCCCCTTTTTTGAAATGGAACACCCAATCTTGCTTCTTCACACACAAGCTCGGCCTGATGAGGTCGCTTCATAATACGACATGGTGTGCTTAGAGCTGGTCCTTGGTCATTCTCGAGCCTCTCGTGAGCTCTTTTGGACTGAGCCAATTTTTACATATAACAGATTTAATGCATGAAAACCAATAATGGGATTTGGTCACTACACCCAAAAGAATAAAAGTCATTGAGTGCAAGTGGGTCTTTAAGAGAAATGTAGATACATATGGCAAAGTACAAACTACAAGGCTAGGTTGGTGGCAAAAGGTTATAGACAAGAACAAGATTTTGATTATAAGGAAACTTTTTTGCCGGTTGTCATGTTGAAGTCCATTAGAATTTTTCTCACAACAGCTGCATACGATGAATATAAGATTCAACAAATGAATGTCAAAATAACTTTCCTTAATGAAAATGTAAAAGAGGATGTATATATGATATAACTTGAGGGCTTTATCTCTAAGACTGAACCCTATAAGGTATGCAAGCTATAGAGGTTTATATATAGACTGAAGTTAGATTCATAAAGTTGGAACATCTATTTTGATGAAGCAATTAAATCATTTAACTTCATCTAGAATGCTAATGAAACATGTGTGTACAAGAAGGTTAGTAGGAGTGCAATCATCTTTCTATTACTATATGTAGATGACATATTACTTATATGAAATGACATTCTCATTTTACAATCTGTCAAGTTATAGATGTCTAAGATATTCTCTATGAAGGATTTTAGAGAAGCAAGCTACATACTGGGTATGAAGATCTATAAAGATAGATCTAAAAGGTTGCTTGGCCTCTCCTAATCCACATACATAGATAAACAGATAAAGAGATTTAGCATGGTTAGGTCTAAGAAAAGGTTCTCACTTATGTCTCATGTTGTTCACTTGTCTAGGAAACAATGTCCTAAAATGGTAGATGAACAGAAATGCATGAATGAGATTCCTAATGCATCTGTAATAGGATCAATCATGTATGCCATGCTATGTGTATAGCTAGATGTTTTCTATGCACTAAGGGTCACTAGTAGATATTAGGCCCATTCAAGTGAAAAACACTCAAGTGCTGTCAGACCATCCTTAAGTATTTGCAAAGAACTAAAAATGTATTCTTGATATACCAAGGAGACCCTAATTTGAGAATCAAAGGTTTCACAAATGCAAGCTTTTAGTCTAATTAAGATGATTACAAATCATAGTCAAAATCTCTATTCACTCTTAATGGAGGTACACTGTGTTGGAAAAGTTCCAAGCAAGATATCATAATAGATTCTACAACCAAAATCGAGTACATTACTACTTTAGAAGCGCAAAGGAAGCTATTTGGATAAAGAAGTTTATCATCGAACTAGGGGTGGTTCCTAATATTGTTAATCCAATAAAAATCTATTGTGATAATAATGGAGCCATTGTATAAGTTAAGGAACCGAGGTCTCATCACTGATCCAAATATGTCATAAGGCATTATCATTTGATTAAAGAGATCATATAGAGCAACAAATAAGAAGAGAACTGATTCCCATAGATGACAATATAGCTATTCCCCTTACTAAGGCTCTATCCCAGTAGAAGCTTGATTACCATTTAAAAACAATCGAGCTTAGATACAAGGGTGAATGGCTATAGCTCAAGTATAGATACCCTATAAACAATTAGTTATAATGGCATAGATACTACATACCTTACCATATTTAATAAACATGATATTTTTGCCTCTTTATCAATTTAGTTTTAAATATATACATATATGTTTTGATATATGTATACTACATTAGATAAAGTCCATGAAATATAACTATGTATAAATAAATTACAATTAGGATTGTCATTACGAGATAATATATACACATAGTTATATTTCTAAATATTCTTGGTCGTTGAATAATTAAGAAAATAGGATATCAATTATTCATTAGTAAACCAAAAGATGTTATGTCACATTCTTCTAGATGAATATAGTGATCACATACATTGTTTGATCTATTGAGGACAAGTATTTGGATATATGTTATGAAACATATGACTAGATTAACCCATCATGAGAAACCATATGGAATGTTATCATATGTCAATAGATTTCGCATGTGAAAGGTATTGTAGGTGATCCTTAAACTTAAGATTAATATAGTATCTTATGTATTGAGTCATGCCCTTTGATTTTATTTTAGGCTTGCACTTTTAAAGAGTATATACAAATAATTATGGGTGCACCATAAAGTACATAAAGGTAGTGATTGATTAAGAGAGAATTTATCCTCCTTGGTAACAAAGGAAAGATATTCAAAAGATGTTCTAACACTTGTGTTATGATTAAAATCATAAGCCTATGTATTGATGATACATAAAAGGAGTTCTATGTATAATTAATTATTGATACATAAAAGGAGTTTTATGTATAAATGATTGTAAGATAGTACATAGTCAAACATATACCCATAATTGGATGTTCAATTTAGGACTTGAATCATATGCCAAGTCTAATTTAAATATCAAGAGATGAATGAATTGAATTATACATAAACATCTTGTCATGAAATGTTTTGATTTTTACAAATCTAGTCTAGGTATTTGGGTGGTCATAAAGTTTTGCTAGAAGCTAGTCATGATCTATGAATTTATTTGATAAATTTGGGTAAATTGTGTTTGAATTACAAAGTTTTAATTCAATAAAAATTATTGAAGCTTATAAATAAATTCATTGTCAACATGTATGGAAACTTAGTGGGTCACACACAATAGAATCTCTTTGATTTGAAGTCAAAGGAAAAGTTAAAATGCAAAACGTTATGAATTCAAGAGTTGAATTAGTCAATGTCTTAGGAATTTGAAATGATTAATTAAGTGTTATAATATGATTAAAAGTGTTAATTAATTAATGATTTAATAATTCTAATAGAGGCTACAATTATTAAATAGTAGTAAAATTTCAATGTTAACATGCGAATCTTATAAAACATTCATATTAACCCTGGAGGAGATCATAAGTGGATGAATGGCTCTTCACATAGAAAGTTGTTTTAATAAATTAAAACAATTTGAGAATGATTACAAAAGAGAGTTTATAAATTTGGACTCATAGAAAAATATTTGGACTTTTTGGATACAAAAGAAGGAGCATAAGGTTAATGAGTTTGGACTCATTATGGCCTAACCAAGAAGTGTGGAATCCTTGGGACAAGGGGGATACATTGGTTGTGTAGCCCATCCACTTGATGAGTGGAAGGCACAAGCAAGGAGATACTATAGCTTGTGCACCATTCATGCTTGCTCCCTACTCATGTGCTTTAATCTTTTCTATTTAAAGGAGTGAGATACCAACCTTTGATACACGAATTAGAACCCTAGCACATGTGTTATGTGCTAACCTCTTTGTGTGATCTTAGTTTTCATCTCCTCTTTGCATTCAAATACTAGGCCTATCCTAGTAAATTTGTGATTCTTGGAGAGCTAGCACCTTTTAAGTTGAGTGGTTGATTTTCCTACTATACCTATTACATGAACTTGGTGGAGGCTTTGAATCAAATTGGTACGTGTGGATTACCATTGATGTTGGAGATCAAATCTGTAGGAGTTAATTGAAAACAATCCAAAAGACTTGATCATGGGGCTTATTGGAGAGTTTGTGGAATTGCTTGAAGATTAAATTTAGATTTGGAGACTGAGGATTTTGAGAATAACTGTCGAGAAGGTAAATTTAAATTATTACTTTAAATTGTTCCTTGCTTATGAACTATTTTGTAAACAACATGTCCTAGATTTGGAAAAATTTTAAAATTTTGCTGTGCATATTTGATGCTTTTGATCGGCATACTTGATGCCTATCATACAATTTTCCCAACACATAAGTGATCACGCGTGTCGAGGCAGATCGAATTAGAAATTTATAAACTGAAGCTACCTAAACTGACTTGTAGCATAGGCAACTTAGGTCGAATCCAAGGACCATTTTAGGATGATTATATCAATGATATTAGGAGCTGAATTTGGGGGGGGGGTTGGCGGAATTAAAACTAAGCTAAACACTACAAAATAGAAACAGAAACAAGAAACAACATGCAACCAACCAAGGGAAATCAACTTGAGACTAATGCATCCTTGATTGCTAAATATTCATTCAAATTGCT
>JANHAO010029746.1:0-10302 GCA_026873985.1 Saraca asoca | reverse complement strand
GGTCTATATTCCTTGGCCAATTGCAGACACTGCAAAGCCAATTCTGCAACTGACTCTATCATTCTCTTGACCTTTTTGTCTGTTCCAAAACCAACGGAAGGATCTCCTAGATCGCTGACTTCACAATTTTCCATCTTTTTTATGGCCAGGTTTGGCAAGTTAATCTCATCCCTTTGCCTGTCAGTGTCAACTGCCGGCAAAGATGATATTAGCTCAATAAGCACAACCCCAAAGCTATACACATCACTTTTGTTAATAAGCTGATAGCATTGATGATATTCTGGATCAACATAACCTGGGGTTCCCTGTGGTGCAGTGGAGATATGGGTGACATCATTGTTGGGGAATAGTCTTGAAAGCCCAAAGCCTGCAACTTTAACACAAAAGCTATTATCCAGGAGAATGTTGTTTGTTGTCACATCACAGTGAATGATGTCAGAAGCATGGAGGTAAGCCAATGCACTGGCAATCTCAATGGCGATCTTCATTCGTAGTGGCCATGGCATCATGCCTGGCTTTGCTAAATCACCATGGAGATGACTAGCAACAGTACCATTTGGAATATATTCTGATATTCATACACCAAGAGAAGCTCACAGCTGTTACGTGAAGTGCAACCATTGAAGGATACAAGATTTCTATGGCGCAGGCAATTGAGGATTGCAATTTCATTCAAGAACTGTTCCACTCGCCTGTAGTTGTGTTCATATAGGCATTTGACAGCAACTTCACATCCATCTCGAAGTATTCCTGGTTGTTAAAGATCAAAGCACCGAGTTATTCAACAGGAAAGGAGACTACTATAATCTATTGTTTCAGTAGAAAGACAGACTGTGGGTAGCTTACCATGGTAAACAGTCCCAAAGCCTCCATCGCCAAGTTCTCTGGCACTATCAAAATTGTTTGTTGCTTCTTCAAGTTCCTTGAAGGAGAAAACAGGGGTCCCAAAGAAGACGGTGCTACTTTCTGGCTCAGGACTTAGGGAGCGACCAGCATAGATATTTCTTGACTGGTACCGGAGTTTTGAAGTGATGCATCTTCGTTTGTAGAATAGTAGAATAAGCAAGCCTATCACGACTGGGCATCCAATTGCTAAACCTGTAAAGAGAAAGTTTTGAACTTGTATTAATAGATGCTTATGTCTAAAATATAAAAACTATAGGATATTGCATCAAGCATATAACAACAACCAACCCTTTATCTATTAAATAGGATCATCAGATGCTATTGTATTTGATCAAACATATTGCATTCAATTTGAGAATCGAAAATTTCAAAGATTATTTAATCTTCTGCAATTCTCTTTTCTTTTTCTTGAATATGGAATCCCTTCAACTGTAAGTTTATGATTCATACTAACCACCTTATTGATATTAATATATCAATAAAAAAAATAAAAGAAAGCCTATTATTTTCCAGATTTTCTTTGTGTTATGCTCAATTCTGCAACTCATGAAATTGTTCTAGGCTTCTTAACTATGTTATTGCATTCAGGTTGATATTAAGTGATTACTTAGGAATTCTGTAACATTGCTAAAATCAGTTGGTCTCGTATTGAGAAAAACGTTGAGTAAATCGGACAATAGTCTAGGACTTTTTTTTTTTCTTTTTGTGATAATTTTTATAAAGAGGATATCAACGGCCATGTACTCTGGCTAGGATAATCAAATCTGAAGCGAAGGCTGAAAATAAATATTTAATATCAACAAGAATCATCTTCGAAATACATACCTATTATCATAGCCTTCTTCGATCTTCTCTTCTCTGTAGCAGAAGCAGCCACATGTGGTTGTCATATTACAAAAACAGGTCAGTACAAAGTATTAAAAAAAATTGATGTTGTCATGAGTTCAATTATTGTATCTAAAATCTTAAACAGTCAAAAACATTAAAGCATTTCAATATGAAAGTGCTTTCGGATTGTGTTCATGTATATGTACCTACCGACACATTCAAATTTTTCTCTGACGAATCGACATTGGCCGCTCTTTCATAATAACACTAGTGACAATCAGGAGATAATGTCACCGTGAAGGTGATTTCATCTGTTAAGAAATGATATATGTCATTGGGGTCGGAATTTGATATTATATTTGCATTTGGATTTGGTTTTGATCCAACTGGAAGTTGAACACTTGTACATGATTTGAATTGATCTTCCTTGCCAGGAGTAACAAAACCGTAGAAGGGAGGATGATGACGACCGCAGTCAAGAGATTGGAAGGATTCAGTGTGCCCAGATAATCGTTTGCATCTGAAGAACTTCAGAGAAGGAACAGGAGTCTGTAAAGAAATCACAGGAGAGAACTCTGGAACAAGTGGAGGAGGAGGAAGGTGGTTGTAACCATCCAGGGATGTACAATTTTGCCAGCTCAAGAGTTGCTCAAGCTTAGGGTCTTTGACTGAAATTAAATTCTCCTCCTCTTTATGGAAAATCCATGTAATATTAAACCATTCTTCATTTCCCATTTGCACTTGTGGAGCTCCATCATCACAGCCTTTTATGTACAAACCACATTCTGGTTTGTTGCTCGTGTTGATGAAAGGGAAGTGGAGTTCCCCATGTTGTCCGCAATGAAACGTTGGGCAGTTCTCCACTCCATCTGCAGCCGAGAGAAGAATCAGAAAATAAAAGAGAACAAACAAAAGAAGCAGGCACTCCTGAGCCATCCTTGAACTTCACTATTGAACAGCACTCTAGTGTTAACAAATCACAATATATTTAATTATCTCCTAGTATTTGTGTGTTTACTACGTTAGTTGACTTGGACAGGCGACCCAGGAAGGAGACTTCGAGAAATTGGCTGCAAGAAAAAATGGCACGGGTTCATATGTGTGAAACACAGGTTTCCTACTCATCTTCTACCATCGGTGCTGTAACAAGATTTGACTGCTTGACTCTTTCAAAATATCTCATTTTACCATCAAAGTTATTTCTCCTTCTAGTACCAAGAACTAAAGATATTAACTTTCAGGTAGACAATGACAATGAAAATAAGTACTAATTGGTAGGTCTATTTTCGTTAGTATGTTGTTTTATGTCAATTAAGTCACTTATAGAGAGATAAATCATTAAATTGAATAAAAAGCATTTACTTTAATATATTTTCTCACTTACTAATAATGTGTTTTTTTTTTAAATGATAGATTTAGCTAAAACATCATATATAAACTTTCAGTCTAATTTTCTTTACATTACTTAGGGGCATTTGGTTCTAATACATAGAAATTGAAAGAGGGTGAAATTTGTTAGCCTAGGTTACCTTAGTCATACATATTCCTTAGTTTTGATGTTAAAAAACTATTTTAATCAATTTTTTACATTATTATTTAATATAATATTTTATTGATTATTTTAATTTATTTTACAGGTTTCAAAGTATACAAGTGTGATTCAAGAAAATCGACATTAGAATTAGGAATTATTTTATCTTTTTTAAGATCTCTTGTAAATGAATTTTAAAAGAACTTTGATTCAAACAAACATTTTTTAAAATGAGGTAAAAAAGCCACTTCAAGAAAATAAGATTTTATAAAAACTGTTTTATACATTGAAAATCGATTTCCACATCAATTCCTGTTTAAAAACCTGTAAAAATCAATTCCCACATCGATTCATGAAGAACAATTTTCAAAAATAGCTTTCAAATTTTTTTAACCGAATGTTGAGATTTTTGTCTGAATTGATTCCATAATCGATTCACTAACTAAAAAATAATTATTCTGTTATAGTCGATTACAATAGTTATAAAAGTCCAATTGCTTTCAATTTTTAACAAGTTTTTCACATTTTTTTCATCCTTTAAGTGCAAAAATCTCTAAGAAAAGAGCAAAACAAGTTTTCTGTCTACCTTATCAAGTTTCTAAGATCTAATCAAGATATTTTGGATCAAAGGTCAATTGAATTCATCCTAGTTATTTGAGATTTCATCTAAAAACTTGCAGCATTGTATTTTTGAATCTTTCTTATTTCTTATTTCTATTTGAGATTTCTAGGGATTTAGAAATTTTGTATAGATTAGCAAGAGCCTGTCATAATTCTTGTGTTTTTGTTTAGGTTTAGAAGAGCTTGTTGTAATTCTTTTATGTTAGCAAAAAGGTTGTGTAATTTCTTGTATTTTTTATGTAAACTGGCATTTCAGGTGCCTAGTAAATCCTGATATTTTCTTTTTGATTGTAGAGATCTTTCAGTTGAGAAAGATTAAGTGGAGTAGACTTGAATTGTGGTTTCAATTCAAGTTGAATTACTTTAAAAACCTATGTTTTGATCTTTATTCTTCTGCTCTTTTATCTAAAATTCTACTGCACATTTTAATAAAAGAATAAATTGCAATTTCTACTGAGATTAATAAGAATAATTTCATATTAAGGACTATATTACATTTCCTAACGAAAATAGGGCAAGATCCCAAGCTTTAAATTATTAACTCTGATTTGTGAGACATGATAGTTGGTATCAAAGTTTTAGCTCTAAATATTTCTTTGTTTGATCAAGATATGGATTCAAACTTAACTATTTTCTTTGATTGCCAATCCTTGAATAATCCACCTCCTTTTGATTTTGAAAATTTTGATTTTTGAAAATTTAAAATCAAAATCTTTATTGAAGTTTTAGACATTGACATGCTAGAAATTCTAGAAACAGGCCATGAATATCCTATGATTTTTGTTAATGGAATTCTTGAACAAAAATCCAAATTGCTATGGACTGATGAAGAGGAAAGAAAATATTTTCTTGCTTCTAAACTAAAATGGATCATTATTAGTACACTGTCTGCTAGTGAATTTCCAAGGATTTTAGAATGTAGAACAGGAAAAGAAATTTTGGATATACTTAGAAACTACCTACAGTTATAGAGTTAAAGTTGAGTGTAAAGAAAATGAAGAACATTGCTTGATGGCCAAGCATAATGAAAATCTATAGGTTCTGCAATATCCTTTATCTTACTGTAATTCTTGTGTTGATGATTCTATTAGTGATTCAAACAATTAAATAGATGATGATGATTCTGATGATCTATATGAAGAAATTTATGAAGCACTTACCAAAGCCAATAAGGAGATAAAGAAAATGAAGAGTCAAAATGAAAATTTGATTAAAAAAAAAGAGAAAATTGAAAAAGAAAACACTGACTTAAATGTCTTAGCTAAAAAATTAGTTAATGAGAATAAAGTATATGAGCACCATGATTTCTACAAGCTAGAGAAAGAAAGATTAAATAATATGTTGCAAAGTTTTGCTGATAGTAATAAAAAATTAAATGACATGCTTGAAAACTAGAGAAATGTTAAAAATAAAAATGGCTTAGGATATAAACAATAGCTTAGAAGACTTAAGAAATGGAACCCTACTTATATTAATTGCTATTACTGTAATCATAAGGGACATCATTGCCCATTTAGGAATGGTACATATTTTTTAAAGCCAAATGAAAAATTGGTATGGCTACCAAAAATGCCTATTGCTAAGAATGTTTCTGTTTTACCTACTAACAAGCTTGGACCCAAAACTTACTGGGTACTTGCCAAGCAAATTTGATTTTAGTCTTTACAAGTATGTATGAGAGAAAAGAAAGCAACTCATTATGTAGAATAAAAGTTGCAAGACACACTTCGATAAGCTTCCTATCATTTTTTTGTAAATTTGCTTATTTTTCATGTTGAATTTGTATGTTGCAAGTACTAATTTAAGCATTGGAGATATTGCTGAGTTTGTTTTGCAGATACATGGAGAGAATCTGAGACTTTAAGAGATTTGAGATGCCTTTTGGTTGTTCAAACAATAAGAAAAACCTTAGGAGATCAAACAAAAATATAGAAAAACTAAACTTATACCACCTCTAATCGGTTCAGTAATTAATTTGATTTATCCAGGTTTTCTTTGTGAATTTTTGAATCGACGCCATAATCAGTGTACCTCTTGAATTTTGAACATTAAGAATTAATTTCTACATCGATTCAACTAATTTTTTATACTTTCAAGAAGGCTTAAAATTTTCAAATTTTTCTAAAAATTATTGGATGAATCGATTACCTAATCGATGTGTGAAATATTACTCATACACACACTGATGTTATAATCCATTTCCATATGAATTTCAATGAACAAATTTAAACCCAAATCGATGCATTAGTAAATTTTTGCTCTCTGCATTGATGCAACAATCGATTCAAGGCATGATATTATAAATACCAAAATCGAAGTTGACCATATTCTACAGTAACCCTTCAACCCCCTTTTACATCTCCAAAATTCTCATTTCTAAATTGATTCTCATCAATTTTTTTTTTACAGAAATATTAGAAACCTTATTTCCAACCTTTTTAACTGATTGATTTCTCCAAAAACATTCCAAAATCAAAAATCCCAAATTCAACCCAAGAAAAACCCTAAAGTGCCAAAAAACCACTCCTCCCAGCAATCATTCCAACAATGGCAAAAATGATCTAACTTACTGCGAAATGCAAAGAGAAATCTCTAATGAGAGCTCAAAACCAAATGAAGAAGAGTCATTCTTCCTATCATCAAACGAGTATGCCTTCTATATTGCTTTTGAGAATAAAAAATTTGAACCTTTAAAATGCTTTAATGATCAACTGCTGAAAAGAACCCATTTACCTGAATTATTAGCTAAGTACAAGCTTGAAAAAAAATTTATTTTCAAAGAAATAGCCTATCCCAGACTTGTAAAAATGTTTTATGCTAATATAGCTGATGTTGATGGTAAATTATCTTACTATGTGATGCATAAACACATTATGATTGACACTAAATCTTTTGCAAATGAATTTGGTATCAATAATTCAATGTCAAAGCTTCCTGCAGGATCATTTACTGAGTATAATAAGGAATTGGCAGTTAGAATGCTATTTCCTTACTTTACCCTAAGAGATGGTAGTGAGAAATTCTTGATAATTGGTTTGTCTCCTGAAGCCAAGATTCTACACTATGTTCTGTGCAAAGTAATTGTGTCAAGGATCGCCAATTTTATCTAAATTATGGAAGATGATTTGTTTTTAATGTAGGTTATCAAAAACCAACTGGATTTCAATTTTTCATATTTTATTTTAAAATATATGGGTGAATGTTCCAAAAGAACTAATATTGGATATCTTCCCTATGGTATGATCCTAACACCATTTTTTACCAAATAAAAAATAAGACTTTCTAATGAAATTTTGACTTCTCCACCAAATTCAATCACAATGATTACCGCATCACTTTTTCACAAAATGGGTTTTAAAGAAAACAATCAAGGCAAATGGATTAAAGAGATACCCTTGCCTACACAATCATCCAGTCAAACTTAAACCCCAGCTGTAAATTCCACTGAAGCTAAAGCCAGACTGACTGCATTAATTAAAAGATCGCATAAACACATGATTGATCAAGCAAACAAGATAATTGATTCTCAAGACTTATGGTTTAATATTATAGAAGAGAGAATGTCTCTTTTAGAAGAGAAATGTGACAAAAGAGACAATGAAATTAATCAAAGACTTAAATCCTTTAAGATTCAAGTTCAAGAAATCAGACTGAGCTAACAACAACAAGATGAAGAAGCAGAAATTCAAAAGATGGATGAATCGCCTCCAGAGTAGCCTTACTTGTGTTTGCTTATTTGATATATGTATACCTTAGTCCCATTTGCCCTTATTTCATTTTTACTATTGTTATTATTTTGAGATCATATTTTGATATATGCTGGACATTTTGATATTTACTGCAAATGTTAATATTTTCAGGGTATTATCATTATGAATGTTAATTTCAGATTTTATGTTGATAATTTTGATATCTTTACTTGTTACTATTATTGAAATTATACTGGATATTTCTTTTATTTCATAGTTTACATTGATATCATGATTTAGGTCAATATACAATTCTTGTGATATATAAATATAGATTAAATTTTGATCAATGTTTTCCATCCTTTCTTCATTTTTGGTACACGATTTTTATTACTTTTTGATGCACTAAAAGAGGGAGAAATATGAAATTTTTGAAAGCTTTCAAAATTTTCAAAATCACATAAATTTTAGATGTTATTTTTAAACAATAAATGAGATATTATTCTCAATTAAAAAGGGGAGTAAAAATTTAAAAAAAAGGAGAAAAATTAAAATTTCCAAACTTAACTTCTAAAAATTTAAAAATTTCTCATGTATTTCTAAACTTTAATTTTACTTCGAAACTAATCTAAAATTGTTTGTCACCATTAAAAAGGGGGATATTGTTAGCTTAGGTTATCCTAGCCATACATATTCCTTAGTTTTGATGCTGAAAAATAATTTTAATTAATTTTTCACATTATTATTTGATGCTATATTTTACTACTTATTTTAATTTGTTTTATAGGTTTCAAAGTATACAAGTGTGATTTAAGAAGATTGACATCAGTATTAGGAATTATTTTATCTTTTTTTAAGATCTCTGGTAAATAAATTTCAAAAGAATTTTGATTCAAACAAATATTTTTTAAAATGAGGTAGAAAAGCCACTTGAAGAAAATAGATTTTATAAAAACTATTTTATACACTGAAAATCAATTTCCACATCGATTCCTATTTAAAAACCTTTAAAAATTGATTCCCACATCGATTCATGAAGAACAGTTTTCAAAAATAGTTTTCAAATTTTTTTAACCGAATGTTGAGATTTTTCTTTGAACCGATTCCATAATCGATTCACTAATTGAAAAATAGTTATTCTCTTACAGTCAATTATAGTAGTTATAAAAGCCTAACTGCTTTTAGTTTTTCACATTCTTTTCATCCTTTAAGTGCGAAAGTCTCTGAGAAAAGAGCAAAACAAGTTTTCTCTCTACCTCATCAAGTTTCTAAGATCTAATCAAGATATTTTAGATCAAAAGTCAATTAAATTCATTCTAGTTGTTTGAGATTTCATCTCAAAACCTATGGTATTGTATTTCTAAATCTTTCTTATTTCTATTTGAGATTTCTAGGGATTTAGAAATCTTGTATAGGTTAGCAAAAGCCCGTCATAATTCTTATGTTTTTACTTAAGATTAGAAGAACTTGTTATAATTCTTCTAGGTTAGCAAGAAACTTGTGTAATTTCTTGTGTTTTTGATGTAAACTGACATTTCAGGAGCTTGGTAAATCCTGATATTTTCTTTTTAATTATAGAGGTCTTTCGGTTAAGAAAGATCAAGTGGAGTAGACTTGAATTGTAATTTCAATTCAAGTTGAACCACTTTAAAAACCTATATTTTGATCTTTATTCTTTTGCTCCTATATCTAAAATTTTGCTACACATTTTAATAAAAGAATAAATTGCAATTTCTATTGAGATTAACAAGAATAATTTCATATTAAGGACTATATTATATTTTCCAACGGAAATAGGGCAAGATCCCAAGTTTTAAATTTTTAACTCTAATTTGTGGGACCTAACAAAATCAAATAAGAAGGAGTAAGAGAAATAATAACTATTACTTTTTTATTTATCTGGTTTAGTTAGATATTAGACTTATATTGTTTATAATTCTTTTTTTGTTGTTGTTTGGTTGGATAGTGGTCCATAACTATGAATGGTAGAAGGTAGTCAATGTTTGTAATAATATTGGGTAGGGACTAACGATAGAAAGTAGTGTGGCCAGTGGTTAATAACAAAAGAGAATGGTGGTTAGTAGGCAATAATAATACATGATAGTGGGAATTTTGCAAGGTGAGGAAGGAAAGAGAAATGATGATTTTTTTTTTAGTGAGTAACATAATTTGAAAAGCTTAGGTGGGAGAAGGATTTCAAATAAATGAAATTCATGAAGATTAAGTAACGACAATAAATTTTATTATACGTGAACTAAATACATAAAAAGAGAACTAATGTTTTAATTCTATTATCAGTCCCTTGAAATTGTTTAATCAAATGTGTCCTAAGACTTATCAACACTTAAATGATAATATCTATATCAACATCTCATTCAACCATTTACGAAACCATAGAAAAAAGTAGTGATACTAATGAAAATTATGTTCAACGTAAGGAAGGAAAAAAATTTGTCAGTGTTTGCTAATGGGACAGCTTTTGCATGAACTTAGTCTCAAGAAAGAAAAATAAGCAATGATAAATGGGAAACTTAGATTTTACTTTTACGGCATTTTTTGTTCCAAAAAAAAAAGAAAATAAAGAGACAAAAACAAATACACATGTGAGGACTTCAAACCCTAACAAGAATGTGTACTACAAATTTTCAAATCAATCAAACTATTACACATCACTATAATTTTGTTTTATTATTCATGTGCCATTGATTTGTTAATTGTGTATGCATA
>JANHAO010029745.1:0-10308 GCA_026873985.1 Saraca asoca | reverse complement strand
AATTGAATTGCCATTAAAACGTAATATAATGTATGCAAACAATCATCTTATGATTGGCTTCTAGGGCATACACCAACAATTTTGATTGGTGATATTTAATGTATTGACTGATTTATTGTTAGTTGTGGTTATTTATTTCTAATTAATAACAATGTGGATATGTTGTGTGTATCTATTTAGTGGTTTGGTGAATTGCAAAAATTTATTATCTACAGTAAGCAAAGTGAAACATTCTATTATTCTGGAGAGAGAAAATATTCTAGTATTTTGGAAAAGTTACATATATGTAGCTTCAACTTCAAATATCTCTTATTCCGACGTTAAACAAAAAATATTCTATTATTCCGAAGAAAGAAAACATTATACTATTTTGGAGAAGTTACATATATATAGCTTCAACTTCAAATATCTCTTATTTCGACATTAAAAAAAACATTGTATTATTCTAGAGAAAGAAAACATTCTATTATTCTGGAGAAGTTGCATATATATACCTTCAACTTCAAATATCTCCAATTCTGACTTTAAGAACGAGTGGTCCATATAGTTGTAGTCCAAAGAGGGAAAGAATAATAATAAATTAATTACAAGTAGATCCCAACAAGTTGTTATCTGTAAATTGGCCATGCAAGTTAGTCCCCCAAGTTAGTCCCTGCAAGTTCATATTTGCTGGGGAAGTGTGTTAGAGCTCATCTTTAGAGTTGAGAGCTAAGAGCTGAGAGCTAGATCTGAGAGTTACAAGATAAGTGAGACCTACGAGTTGGAGCTCATCTTTAGAGTTGAGAGGTAAGAGCTAGAGTTGAGACCTGTGAGCTAATCAACAACTGCAGCATTATTCCTGTTGACACCAAAATTCGGTCAACTGGTTCTCTTCGTATGACACCCCTGACTGCATGTTTGAGAGAGAATGAAGGCAAGTAGCAAAATTTTAAGGAAGAATTTAGAGAGAGATCAATAACACCGAAGACTTATCGTGGTTCGGCCAAAGCCGGGTATCGGCCCCTACGTCCACGTTACTCTTTTGTTATTTACTTTTTGAAGGTCTTGTTAGACCGAGTTACAATGGTTAAAACACTCTTTTCACGGCTCACTATCTATCCTTCTAATAGGGATTGTAGATACAAGAGGCTTTCTTTCACCAATTTGTTTTTTTTTCTCCCTTTCTCTGAGGTCCCTTCTCTTCTATTTATAGTGAAGGAGAGAGTTATAAGAGTAATCTTCTTAATCGGCAAAATGATCACCTTCGATGTTCTTGGCATTAAATGCTTGCCGTCGGATAATTAATGCAGGGTAAATCATTGTCAGATTTCTAGGGAGCTGATGTGTATTGCTTGAGACCTATGCTGTCAACTCTTCCGGTGCGTTTCAGGCTACTGACTGAACTTTGTACAATCATCTGCTAGTGGTGGACTAAAAGGGGGGGAGGTTGTGGGTTGAGGTCCCAGGGTCGTTACCCTTATTCTAGCTTGGTCATCCATTGGTCTTGGTCAGCACGATCGTGACCCTTCATACCTTAGGTCCTGTGGTATGGCGAGGCCTCGTGGCATAGCGGGCCTTTGTGGCCCTCTTTCAGCGATCGTGGTCTCTTTCCGGTGGGGTTGAATTCTGCCTTGGATTATACTCCTCTAGATGTCATCCTCCTTGAACCTCATATTCGAATAACACCCATATTTGATTAGTGTTTTGAGAGATTTTTCCGTCGAGTGGGAACTTTGTATATGTGCTAGGTCATTCCGCACAAGAATTTTATGCGAAGCAAGCACATTACTTGGACGCGACTTCGCGCAAGAATTATACGCTTTCTGCGTACTACTTGGATGTGAGATCATTTTTTGAGCCCCCCGACTTGTGCAAGAATTATGTGCAGTTGGCACACTACTTGGACACAACGTTGTTCCACACAAGAATTTTGTGCGGGGTGAGCACATTACTTGGATGCGGCTTCGCGCAAGAATTCTACGCTTTCTGTGTACTACTTGGACGTGAGATCATTTTTTGAGCCCCCGACTTGCGCAAGAATTCTGTGCAATTGGCACACTACTTGGACGCAACGTCGTTCCATGCAAGAGTTTTGTGTGGGGAAAGCACATTACTTAGACGCAGCTTCATGTAAGAATTCTATGCTTTTTGTGTACTACTTGGATACGAGATCATTTTTTGAGCTCCCGACTTGCGCAAGAATTCTGTGCAGCTAGCACACTACTTGGATGCAACGTCGTTCCGTGCAAGAATTTTGTGCGGGGCAAGCACATTACTTGGATGCGGCTTCGTGTAAGAATTCTACACTTTCTGTGTACTACTTGGACGTGAGATCATTTTTCGAGCCCCGACTTGCGTAAGAATTCTATGCAGTTGGCACACTACTTGGACGCAATGTCGTTCCGCGCAAGAATTTTGTGCGGGGCAAGCACATTACTTAGACACGGCTTCGTGCAAGAATTCTACGCTTTCTGTGTACTACTTGGACGCGAGATCATTTTTTGAGCCCCCGACTTGCGCAAGAATTTTGTGTAGTTGGCACACTACTTGCACATAATGTCGTTCCATGTAAGAATTTTGTGCGAGGCAAGCAAATTACTTCGATGCGGCTTCGTGCAAGAATTTTATGCTTTCTGCGTACTACTTGGATGCGAGATCATTTTTCGAGCCCCCGACTTGTGCAAGAATTATGTGCAGTTGGCACACTACTTTGACGTAACATCGTTCCATGCAAGAATTTTGTGCGGGGCAAGCACATTACTTGGATGCGGCTTCGCGCAAGAATTTTACGCTTTCTGCCTACTACTTGGACGCGAGATCATTTTTTGAGCCCCTGACTTGCACCGGTCTCTTCGAGTGCGATGGTCGTTTGAGTTGCTCGATTCGTCTATTTGTTCCACATGCGTGGCTTTTTATTTTCTCTATGGCAGCGATTAATTATGTTTTTCGGATTCCGTGTGATTCTCTGTACCATCATTTATTGATTTTTGTATCCCCCCAGCTGTTGGATCGTGGGTAGCCAACAGCCCTTTTGATCTGATGGTATGGCCATTTCTTTTTATACCAGGAGAGCCCCTTCGTCCCTTCTCATTTTGAAAATCTTCCTTCTTTCATTCTCTACTTTTCCTACTCAGTTCTTTGGCTATTTCCAGGTCTTCTCCCCCAGTTCTGGGTTTTTTTTTCCTTGCCAAAGCTGCAAATACATTTCAACCGGACCTTCGTGCTCAAAGAAACTACGGTAAGTCTCCGTCCCTTTTTCCTGTCTTTCCGTTTCTTAGGGACTTTGTGGGTTTAGTTTATTTCTTTGGGATTTTGTCTAGTTTGGTTTAATGGAATTGGTTTATTTGTCGTCCCTGGGATTTTTTGGTATTTCCTGTTGGGCTTTGATCATGTAGTTCGGGACTATTTTCTTTCTTTTCCCTTCTCCTAGTGCGATCTTTGGTAGTTATTGTGATGGCTCGGGCTGCGCATGGCCTGTGATCTGTGGGGGTCTTAGGCTTTTTAGTTTCGGTGTGGCTTGCTCGCCACGGCCTAACCGGCTTTCTTCCTTTGTAGATGGAAGCAGGTCATGTGCAACGCCATCGCTTGATAGGAGACGATGACGAGGGGACGACAGCGATTTTAGAGGCGACGAGGACACGATCTATCGAAGAGGCGACGCCCAGCGGAGGGGGCGAGGTTCCACCATTCGTGGCCCGTCAAGGACCTTCAGAGGGTTCGGGCGTCGTAGTAAGAGAACCCGGTGATCGTCGCATTTTTAATTTCCATGCATCTACGATGCAACGGCGGGACGTTCACCTCGTGGTTCATTCTCATCGAGTTCCGAGAGGGTGTAGCACCATGGTTCCTGCGGCGGATGATCATGCTGCACATCCCCCTAAGGGTTTTATTGCCATGAGTTTATCGCACTTCACGGTCGATTTTAGGTTCCCCATTCCTCCGTTTATTACTGATTTTTTGAATAGAGTGAAATTGTGCCTGTTCTAGCTCACTCCTAACTCTTATGCGTCGCTGATTTCGCTTGCTCTAATTTATTTGGGAAACCACCTTCCGCCACCGTCCCCTGAGACTCTATGCTACCTTTATGACCTCAGATGCACAAATGCGTCAGATGGGTTGTACTATCTTACGGCCAGGAGGACGTCGCACAAAGATATCCTTCTGAAGGGGGCTGCGATAAGCAAATCCAAGTAGGACTCTATAAATTTCGCTGGTTCTACGTATCCTGTCCTTCGTTATGGTACCTCAAGAATTTTCATTTCGTTCTTTCTCTAGGTAAGTTAGCTGATAGTTGCCGCTTAAAGCGATGTATTATCCAACCCGCCTATCTCTTGTTTTGCATTACTGACATCCTCTTCTTTTTCTTTCTGGCAGTTGGGACCGGCAAGACTCCTACCTTAGGGGCAGGAGAGCTTGGGGTTCTGGATAGCCTCAGGTTGGCGAGCGGGTTCGAGAGCGACATCTAATTTAACGAATCTCGTCTTTGTCTATACGGTCTTGTACCTCCTTTGAACGTCAAAGTTACAGAGGAAATCAGGATTCGACGAGTGTCTGAGATCCGTCCTGCCAACTTCGATGACTAGACGATATCATGGACCTCATTTTAAAAATCGCTCCGTCTCATGGTGCAAAGTGACGTCTCCCAGTTCTTGCAGTGGATTCTCCTCCTCCTCCCACAAACAAAGTTCCTGCCCCTGATGGCACAGATTCAGAGATTGCTGTGTTGTCGCCATCGTCTGTGGCTGTTCCTCATGGGACGCTATTGCCACCCCGATCTGAGGCAGCGGGTGCCGTTGAAACCCTCATTTCATTCGATCCTCCTCCCAAGAGGAGAAAGGCTGACAGAAGAAAAAGGAGAGCACCTTCTCACAGTAGCGAGGGTGACTTCGTTCCTCTTCTTGCGGAGGCCAGTTCTCGGACTAAAGGGTATGCTCTGTCCTTAGTTCAGAACATGAGCATGATCCTGGGGCCAAAGTAAAAGGTTGGAGTGTTGGAGGTCGAGGATTGCACCATAGGGAGGCTTGCGGGATATGCAGCTCGCCACAGCCTCGTGGTAAGTTTCTTTACTTCCAATATCGACGGTTACTTTCATGGTTAGTGACTTATGTTCCTCTTCTCTTCTTTCTCCCTTTTACAGAATGTTCTGACGCTATTGAAGATTGAGGAATTGGCGCAGGAGCAGGAAGACAAGGAGTCCTCCCTCGCAAACGACCTTGTGGCCTCTCTTACCCAGAATCAGGACTTGTGCCAGAAGGTCAAAGAGATGGAAACTCGACTCACGGACGAGATGTGGCATCGTGAGATTACTGAAGAGACATCCAGGCATGTTTCGATAGATTTGAAGAAGGTAAAGATTGAGTTGGAGGACATGAACAAGCGCCTTCAAATAGCTAACGAGACTGCCAAGGACGCGATTCAACGAGTGGACGTCGCACATCGTGGGGTCGAAACTGCCAAAAAGGAATTGGATGAGGCGAGAAAAGAGCTTCATCTTGCAAAAGCTGAGATGTCTTCACGAGTGAGCGTTGCTGCTAGAGAGTCGAGGCAGCAAACTTGCAAGGACTTCCTCTTTACCTTATAGGAGAAACACCCAGAGATGGACCTCTCATTCTTCGGTCCTCAAGCCGTGGAAGCTTTTGAGTATTTCAAGGGGGATGCCTTTGAGATAGATTTCCTGGACGAGGAACGAGGTGTGGGGATGGAAGTTCTATCAGAAGGGATTGCTCCTCCACCATTCGCAATTCTTGACAGGCTTCCTTCTGATGTCCCCGAGGATCCCGCACCCTAGTTTTTTTTTTTGTCTGTAATTGATGACTTTGTGAAATTCTGACAATTCATTCGTGTGATTTGTGAATCCATCTTTACTATTTTCTTGCAATGCATCAGACTTTATTATTCTTTCTAAAATTACATAATGTTGTATTTAGTTTGAATTTTCAACTTTTACTGATAATATCGACGTAGATGCTGGGCGTTCCAGGCACGAGGGAGTTCCTTTCCATTTTCATCAGCTAAGTGATAGGCGTCATTGCTCACGACTCTTTTTATCAAGTATGGGCCTTCCCAATTCAGTCTTAGGGTTCCCTTACTAGGTTTGCGCACTCCTGGCAGGACGAGGCACAGAACGATATCACCTAGGTTAAACTTTTGGTGTCGTACTCTTCGGTTGTAATATCTCGTGATGCACTGTTGTCGTGCGGCAATCCTAAGGCTGGCTTTATCTCTTGCTTCCTCCATAAGGTCCAGGCTCACAGTGAGCAGTTGGTCATTTTCCCCCGGTTCAAAGGTAAGTCTTCGTTGTGTCGTGACTTCGAATTCCATGGGGATCATCACCTCGAATCCGTAGACCATCGAGAAGGGGGTTTCCCCTATTGAACTGTAGGGAGTTGTCCGATATGCCCATAACACTATTTGTAATTCATCAGCCCATGCTCCTTTTCTTGCCTCTAGTCTGGTTTTCAAAATTTTCTTGATGATCTTATTGACGACCTCTACTTGCCCATTACTCTGGGGGTGGTCCACTGATGTGAAACTCTTAACAATTCCAAAATTCTCGCAAAACTTGATGAATTGTTCACTCTTGAAATAGGTTCCATTGTCGGTGACGATCTATTGGAGGACCCCATACCTGCAAATAATGTTTCCCCAGACAAAGCTTAGAACCTTGGAAGATGAAATTTCAGCTAGTTCTTTTGCCTCAGCCCACTTTGTAAAATAGTCCACAGCCACGATGGCATATTTATCGTTTCCTCGCGCTTTTGGGAGTGGCCCAATCAAGTCGATCCCCCAAATAGCGAATGGCCACGGGCTTACCATTTGCATCAAATAAGCCGGGGGAACTTGAGGCACTTGTCACATTTCTTGACGAGATTCATCGCATCCTGCTTCATGGTTGGCCAATAGAACCCCTGTCGTAGGGCTTTTTGGGCCAATGATAGCTCCCTGGCATGGTTTCCACAATGTCCCATATGAATCTCTTTTAGAACAGCATCGCCATCTTCTTTGTCAATGCACCTTAGGAGGGGAGTTGAAAATCCTTTTTTGTAAAGGACGTCGTCGCAGATACAATACCTCGTCGCTCGTGCCCATAGGCATAGTGCATTAACTTTATCTTCTGACAAGATCTCATTCTTTAGAATGTTAATGATGGGGCACATCCAAGAGTTAGATCTGTCCACGATCACTTTGATTTCTTCTTGTTGCTCGATGCTGGGGGATAAAAGGTGTTCTATCGGGATTGATTCTGCAGGATCCGGCTCACTCATTGTGGATAATCGAGCCAAAGCGTTGACATGAGTGTTCCATGCTTGTGGGATCTAGATGACCTCAGTCTGTTGGAAGGATTCCAACAATTCTTCAACCCTTCGAAGATACTGCGCCATCCTGGGTTCACGGGTTTGGTACTCACCCTTCGTCTGGCCAACAATGAGCTAGAAATCACTGTATATCCTTACTCTCTCTGCTTGCACCACCTTCACCAAATGTAACCCTGCCAGCAAAGCCTCATATTTATCCTCATTGTTTGTGGCCTGAAATTCAAACCTTAGGATGCTGAAGATTCTATGTCCTTCTGGACTAATGAGAAGTATCCCGGCACTGGACCTTTTGTTGTTGGATAACCCATTGACAAATAGTTCCCAATAGGGGGCCTCATCGACCTCTGCTTTTTCCCTTATGGGCCCTGTGAATTCAGTAATAAAATCTGCCAGCGCCTGCCCTTTGATGGCCATTCTGGGCTTATATTCAATATCGAACTGAGTGAGCTCTATCGCCTATTTAAGCAGTCGTCTGGAGGCATTAGTTTTCTACAAAATTTGCCTCAAGGGATATTGAGTAAGAACTTTGATGCTATGAGCCTAAAAATATGGTCGTAATTTCCTCGAGGTTACGACTAGGCAATACGTAAGTTTCTCTATAGGGGAGTATCTTGTCTCTGCATCCAACAGCCTCTTGCTTATGTAGTATATGGGGAGCTGAACACCCCCTTCTTCTCACATCAGTGCCGCACTTATGGTGTATTGTGATACCCCAAGATATATGGTCAGCTTTTCTCCTTCTTTTGGTTTGGAAAGGAGGGGTGCCTGGTCGAGATAGTCTTTAAGTTTCCTAAATGCGTCCTCGCACTCCACAGTCCATGCGAACCTTTTAGCCTTTTTAAGGACGCCGAAGAAGGGGATGCATTTGTCGGAGGCTTTTGAGATGAACTGGCTTAGTGCGACGACTTGGCCATTTAGGCTTTGGACATCCTTGGAGCCAGTGGGGGGATGCATATTGAGAAGGGCTTTAATTTTCTCTGGGTTGGCCTCGATCCCTCGGTTATTGACCATGAAGCCAAGGAATTTCCCCAAAGCTATGCCAAAGGCACATTTGAGGGGGTTTAGCTTCATCTGATATCTTCTCAGGATCTAAAACATTTCATTTAAGTCATGGATGTGATCGATGAGCCGCTTGGATTTTACAAGCATGTCATCCATATAGACCTCCATTGTCTTACTAATTTGTCCCTGGAACATCTTGTTTACTAGTCGCTGGTATGTAGTCCCCACATTTTTGAGTCCAAAGGGCATTACTTTATAGCAATACAATCCTCGATCGGTGACAAATGAGGTGTGTTCTTCGTCCCGCACATCCATTGGAATCTGATTATATCCTGAGTAAGCATCCATGAAGCTTAGGAGTTCATGCCTTGAAGTCGCATCGACAAGCTAATCCATCCTTGGTAGAGGGAAGCTATCTTTTGGACAAGCTCAATTTAGATCGGTAAAGTCGATACATGTCCTCCACTTCCTGTTCTTCTTCTTAACAAGGACTGGATTGGCTACCCAGGTGGGATATCATGCCTCCCTAATGAATTTGTTGGCCAGAAGTCTATCTACCTCTTCTTTGAGTGCTGCATAGCACTCGGTGATCATTGGCCTCCTTTTTTGGCAAACGGGCTTAGCCAGAGGGTTGACGTTCAGTGAGTGGGATATTATCTTCAGGTCGATTCCTTCCATATCCTCATGATTCCAAGCGAAAACATCTATGTTTGCCTTGAGAAAGTCTGCCAATTGTGTCTTTACGTCGGGTGGCAGTTGTTTCCCTATTTTCAGGAATCTCTCCTCACCTTTTTCACTTATCCGCATTTCTTCCAGATCTTTAGTTAGCCCTGCGATTTGTCCTTTATCCATTTCTCAGGGATCGAGGTCATAAGCGACCCCTTTTTCACTCGTTGGATGGGAGTATCCATTGCAGACCATGTCCACCTTTCTTTTTTGCACCCCGAGTTTGACCGCTTCTTCGTAACAATGGCGGGCTGCCTGCTGTTCTCCTCGAACACACCCTGTCTCATCTGGGGTAGGAAACTTCACAACGAGTGTCTTGGTTGATATTATCATATCGAGCTCATTCATGGCGGGTCGTCCAAGCACCACGTTGTATGCTAAAGGGCAATCAATGATCAAGAAATCTGTCATGACAGTGGCTTGACGATCCGCGTCTCCTATGGTGAGCGGGAGCTTGATTTGCCCAATCAGAAGTATTCCATCCCCGGTGAATCCATAAAGGGGGGTTGGTGACGGGTCAGTTTGTCTCGTCTCCATGCCTATCTGATCGAAGCATGCCTTATACATCACGTTTACAGAGCTTCCGGTGTCTAGTATTATTCTCCTTACTTCCACATTGGCTATCCTTGCTCGTATGACGATAGCGTCATTGTGTGGGTAGCGCACTCCCATCGTGTCTTCTTTGGTAAACGTGATGTCATTCATGATGACCTTAGCCTTTTTGGTAGGCCTATCATCTTGTTCATGGCTGGCAAGGAAAATGCGACCCGCGTCTCGAATATAGTGACTATACGATCGATTCGTTATGTTGCTGAGGTGGGGCCCACCATGGATGGTGAATATCATCTTTACAGAGGGTGGCTCTTCGTTCTCAAGGGTATGATGGTGTCGTGATGTATGTTGCTGGGGGTGCGGGGATCTCTGCCCCGGGGCTTCTGCCACGTATTCTCCTAAACGACCTCTTTTAATGAGGTCTTCAATGGCATCTTTTAGTGCCCAACAGTCTGATGTATTATGCCCGACCTCATTGTGATAGGCGCAGAACCTATTTCGATTTCATCTATCAATGGGGGTCCTGATGGGCCTAGGTCATCCGAAGTCCTCGTTCCCTTTTTTCGTAGCGTAAATTCTATCGGGAGCGTCTGATAAGGTGGTGTAAATCTCGTAGCGGCGTAAAGGTTAATAAGGCTCAGCTCGGACTTTCTTTGTGACCTGACCCCTTGGGCCATCTTCTCGACCTCTTTTATTATTCTCGTTCTCATTCCTTTTCTTCCCCCTGGAGGTT
>JANHAO010029744.1:0-10304 GCA_026873985.1 Saraca asoca | reverse complement strand
AGTTTAATATTAAAAATTATTTAATATTATATTAATATATAAATTTTAATATATTAAAATTATAATTTTAATATACATACACATTGTAATTAATTAATTATATATTATTTATTATATATTATCAGACTAACGGGTTAATCTATCAGGCTAACACAATAGTCCAATAGAATCAGGTTAACAAGTTAACACAATAGTCCGACGGGTTAACACTTATCAATTCCAAAAGTTTGTCGGGTTGGATTATTTCAGACCAATCCTTTATTAAGTCGGGTCACTATTATCATTTTCAGTATCAGTCCCAGAACCCGTTACATGAATCTATGGAGTACTCCTAATATGCATTTTAAGACTTATGTCATTTCTTACACTAAATATAGTCACGAGGATTGATTTGATCCTTAGAGAGTCATTGGCAGCCACTGCCACCTAAGTCCTTTGTGCAAGACACCTCTACTCCGATTGTTGCTCTCCGTCATTCTCCATCACTGTGTGTTTGGTCAAGGGCTAGGCTCCGGACGAGATTTGTTGAGATGTCCTTGAATGTAATCAGTACTTGTGGCTACCCTCTGTCAAGGTCATGGGTCCTATGTCCCTCACCCACTAAGACGTCAAAGCATATATAATGGAGTCGGAGATGCAGCTAAAATGGAAGTAGGGAGTGCAAAGAAAGCAAGCAATGCATGCCGATGCAGTTGTGGGGTTGTAGGCAATTAATGCAATGTCTCACTGTAGGATAGTGCATCCATGTCATGTAAATATTAATAGTAGAAATGAACTTAAAGCCAATAAAACATAGTGGAGCACACGATCACACTATATTGTATGACAGACAATATTCATCCGTCATCCTCATTCTCATTCTCATTCAATAATATTATATTTATGGAATGAAATCTATATTGTAGTTGTTTTAATTAGGATGCGTTGAAACACAGAATACGAACGGAGTGGCTTGCATTTCGGCAACATCAAAACTCTCTCTGGTTCTCTGTTAGAAGCTTTGAGGGTCTTGTTATTTAAGACATGTTGTATTTAATTAGTAAAATTCTAAAAAAAAAATGAGTTGCATCAGCATCGTTGTCGTAGAGGGCCACACTTTCGAGAGATTTATTCGGATAATAAATATATGTTTCTCGCTTCCATTTTCCAAACCCGCCCTACACTCCTGTCAAAAGGTTTCTTACTCCTTCCTCTCTTCTTTCTTCCTCCTCCTCCTTCTTTTACGTATGACATTGATTCCTGAACTTAATGATCTTCATGGACATCGTTTTTGCGAATTCTAGCTGCTATAGCTTCATATAATCACATTAAGCTTTCCTGTTTTCTTTCTTTCTTTCTTTCTGGGTTTTCCTTTTTCTTGCATTCTAAATAACAAGTTTTTTTTTTTTCTCTCTCTCTTCTAATTTATAAAGGTGTAGGCATATGTGAAAAGCGCAATTCTGGGCATTTGATGCAAGATTCAATCATGTGTGACACTATGTCTGGACCTCTTGACCGTCCTGTTAGATTTGGTAAGCTATATGTTTTTCATCACTAATTTCTCCCGCATGATCCATACATGCAGTTCTTTGTCCCTGCATTTAGTACAATTTCGTCTTTCTTATTTGGAGGGGATTTCTCATTCTTAGAAAATAATCCAATTTTTTTATGGCCCCCCGCTGCAATATCTCTAAACAAATGAACAAAGGAAGCACATCTGTTGCATGCAAGGAGGATTTGTAAAGATAGGGTCATTAGTGTTACATGCAATAGAATTGATTCTTCAATTTAGTGCCACTTTTCAAGGAAAGCAGATACAAATCAAAAGTTTTTGCTCAGAATGTTAATGGAACAAAGAGCAGCAAGATGAAGAAGATCCTTAGCATGAAAATTTATTGTTACCTTGTAATTACTAGGTCTTTTGTGATTTAAAATTTAAAAAAAAAAAAGAAAAAAACATTTTTTTTTTCTGGAAGCACAGGTCCTGAAAGTGATAATTCTGACGATGAAAGGAAGACAAGGCTAGGGTCCCTGAAGAAGGCAGCAATCAGTGCCTCATCTAAATTCAGACATTCCCTAAAGAGGGGTCGTAGGAGCAGCAGGGTTATGTCTGTTTCCATTGACGATGACCTTAATGCAGAAGAGATGCAGTCAGTTGATGCTTTGCGCCAAGCTCTTATCTTGGATGAGCTCTTACCAGCAAAACATGACGATCCTCATATGATGCTAAGGTATAGCCTTTGCCTTATCAGCTTCTTCTTCTTCTTCTTCTTTTTTCATAATAATAGCCATAGCCCACCTTTGCTACAATAATATTTTCTAAAGCATGTTTGGTGTATAAACAAAGGTAGAATCAAATATCAAATTGTCATTTTATTTTTAAGTAGTATTGTTCATTAGGTGCCAGAGTATCGTACTATTGTTGTGTTGGTGTCAGGCACAGCCATGGCTATCTTTTAAAGTATCCATGCTGTCAAGTCTGATGTATGCCTCAATTGCATAATTCTAATTTGACTGTTAATTTACGGTATGATAATCCAGATTCTTAAGAGCAAGGAAGTTTGACATTGAGAAGACAAAGCAAATGTGGTCAGACATGCTTCAATGGAGGAAGGAATTTGGCACTGACACTATCTTGGAGGTATTTTCTAACGAGAGGAAATCTATTTCGTTCATGTTTTTCTGCATAACTTCATATTTATATGGCTAAACTTAATTTCTTTGTTTTGTAAAGGAATTTGAGTTCAAGGAAATAGATGAAGTTTTGAAGTACTACCCACAAGGACATCATGGGGTTGATAAGGATGGAAGACCTGTTTACATTGAAAGATTGGGTCAGGTTGATTCTAACAAGCTGATGCAAGTAACAACAATGGAACGTTATGTCAAGTACCATGTAAGAGAGTTTGAGAGGACATTTGCTGTCAAGTTCCCTGCTTGCTCAATTGCAGCAAAAAAGCACATTGACCAAAGCACAAGTATTTTGGATGTCCAGGGAGTGGTGAGTTTTGAAACTTTACTATTTAGTTCTTCAACAGTCCTTCTTCCCAAATGAAAACCCAAAGAAAAAAAGAGCAATTTTCTTATCTATTGTAAAAGATTGACTGGTACTGGTTGCTTAACCGGCTCATACCCAGACACAAGGACTTCAAACCTATGTGTGAGTATGATGAGCTGGTTGCGGATGAACTGATTATGAAACTGGCTTTTCTCTTAATTATATTCATCTTAAAATTAAGGAAGCGTCAACCACTTAAAACTAATAGTGTGGAGATTATATCAATATTACTTATGTATCTCTTAATTAAAAGAAATTCCAGACAAAAGTTCTAACTAGCATGGTTCTTAGGGTCTTAAAAACTTCAACAAGGCTGCGAGGGAGCTCATCCAGCGCCTTCAGAAGATTGATGGTGATAACTATCCTGAGGTTATTGCTTTACTTATTCATGCTCTTTATTTGCAAGCTGACCTCTAAATTGTTATTTTTTTAACTTATCCTAATTGAACTTTCCTTTCCATAGACCCTGAACCGTATGTTCATTATCAATGCTGGTTCTGGATTTCGGCTCTTGTGGAACACCGTTAAGTCATTCCTTGATCCCAAGACCTCCTCAAAGATCCATGTACGAATTTATAATATACTTGTCACTTGAAAAGAAATGTTGGGTAGGAGCCCTAAACAGATTTATGATTTATTGACCAGGTGCTCGGTAACAAGTACCAGAGCAAGTTGCTTGAAATCATTGATGCCAGGTATTTCTTTTCCTTTCTTTTTTTTTCCATTGAATACGACATTTTATCTCATCTCCTTACAATATTAGGCTTTCTAGCTAATGTAGAATAGAACCAACTAATCTTGAAATCTTCATAGCCAACTTTATTGAGCCGTGTGTTTGTTCTTATAATATATTATGTCATATATCACTCCCACAAACAACACTTGCTTTCTTATTTCCAGTGAACTTCCAGAGTTCTTGGGTGGTACTTGTACTTGTGCAGACAAAGGTGGCTGTATGTTTTCTGACAAGGGACCATGGAATGACCCAGACATCTGTAAGGTAATTTGCAGCTTAAATATCAATTTCATTGTCAGATAAAATGATAGAACAAAACAGTTAAGTGTGTGTTCTTTGATAAACTAGATGGTTCAAAATGGTGAGGGCAAACGCACAAAGAGAACCTCCTCCGGAGTAGAGGAGAAAACTATCTCTGAAGATAAGATGGCATGCCAGAAAGTATTCAGTTTTCGTCCTTATTTTTATGGCCTTGTTCTAATACATGCTTTTTTCTACCTTTATTTGCAAGAAATATATTAATATCTTTTTTTTTTTGTTCGCTACAATGTTTAAGACATGTAAGTCATTCAGCTACGAACCAGTTCCTGAGACACGTGATGTCAGATGTATATCGCCAAAAGGAGTAAGCTTCTTAGACCTAAATCAGTTGTTCCTGTAATCTGTTTCTAAAATTTTTCTTTTGTAATGCAGGTTCCTACCACAAAGCAATGCAGTGTATATCAGTATGATGACTTCATTGACAAGTCGGTGGATAAATCTTGGAAATTAGCAAATAATGATAAATTTGCTCCTTCCAAAGGTACCTAGGATTTCAATCAAAAAAAAAAAAAAAAGGCCAATTTGACCAACATAATCAGCATTGGTTCCTTTTCCTTAACTGCAGATTGTTTCGGAGATGATGCTTACAAGGCTTCTGATGGATATAACAACCATGTCTTTGGTGGGCTAATGGCCTTTATCATGGGAATCATAACCATGATCCGCATGACAAGAAACATGCCAAAGAAACTCACCGAAGCCGCCCTCTATGGAAACTCAGTATACTATGATGGAGGAATGAAGGCAACTTGCATTTCCAGCGATGATCACATGATGATGATGAAACGCATGGCTGAACTCGAAGAGAGAGTGAGCGTTCTCGTCATGAGGCCAACCATGCCACCTGAAAAGGAGGAAATGTTGAATGCTGCTCTATGCAGAGTCTGCACTCTTGAACAAGAGCTGGCTTCAGCCAAGAAGGTGTGTGTGTGTGTGTGTGTGTGTGTATATATATATATATATATATATAGAGAGAGAGAGAGAGAGAGAGAGAGATCCCAATCTCCTCACTTGGTAAATAGCAACATTTGTAAATATTTGTAATTTTAATGTTTCTCTGTGTGTTTTTCTTTTCGTTGGCATTAGGCACTTGATGATGCCCTCACTAAACAAGTGGAGCTCCAAGCCTTCATTGACAAGAAGAAAAAGAGAAGAAAGTTTGTACGTTATTTTAACTCTTGACACTGCTTTTCTGGTCATTTGAATGCATATTGTAAAAAGTGCTTTTGCTTGTTTCTTAATTTCTGATTGCAGTTCCGCTGGTAAGGTGGCGATGCACAAATATTAACTTGAAACTGATTTGTGAAGTTGGTGGCAGACCTCATTCATCCTCGGCCCGTGAATGCTTTTCTGTTCAGTACTGTTTGCTTTATCCAGTGATCCACTCAGAACTTGTATCGAATTCTGTATATTATACATTGTGCTCTTATTTGGCATATGTCTATGCAGAGTTTTTTTTTTTTCTTTTTTCAACAAGAAGAAAATTCAGAAACAGATTGATTTATCACCTCAGAAGCAGCTTAGCATGACTAATTCTAATAATCCAAACAGATCTTGGAAGTAACAACCATTTTGCATATTGCTTTTATCAATCGAATTCCACAATTTTTTTGTTAATCCAAACAAATACACGATTAATAAATTATACGATAAATTAATATATCCTACCTATTTCCTTTTTCTTTTTCCTAATTGAGATTAGGAGGGATGGTGATTAGATTGATCAGACTGTCTCTTTAACTTCACCAGTTTTTAGGGTATCCAATTTAAAGTTACAAATTTCAGAAAAACTCATTGCTTCTTATGAAATAGATTCAAAATTAAGTTAAGGAATGAAAAATTTGCGACTGATCCATATGCAAGGACGAATTATAATAATTTGTTCCAATTCAAGACATAAACAAAAACAAGTGGTGGATCCAATTTATAAAAAAAAAAAACTGTGTTCCCCAAAATAAAAATTATCATTTTTCTCCCCAAAAATGACAGAAAAAGAGAGCATCCATCTGTTTTTTTTCTTTTTTACCTTGATCAATACTATCAAGAACTCTTAAAATTCATTTTGCAAGAACAAGGAAGCTTATTGCCAGTTTCTAAGCGAAGTATCGGATGTAGCGAAACAGGAGATAGCCCTCATAATCTTTGCTACATAGGTCAGAACTCAACCAATTTGGACATTTTACTTTGATAACTTTCCACGAACACATGCATTTCATCAAAAATGGAAACCACAACCAAACAAAACATAATGATAAACAAGTTGTTATAACAAAGACGAAAAAGCTTGTGTTTAAGCTGGCAAAAAAAGCCATTGGGGCAACACTTGTGTAAAATAATACTCCGTAAGTTTCCTCAAAGTACACTAAAAATGGCTCAGTTCAGAGTTTACATCATGTGCAAGGTCAACTCTCATTTGACACACCATGCTTCCAGAAACAAATCCATGATCCAACAGCAACAAAATTCACCAGCATAACCTCTTTTTCTGATTGAAAAAAAAAATGTAAGAAACCTGAAAAATGTCCATCTAACCCTGTATGGAAAGACACGTATCTGCCAACTTACCCGCAATTTGGCTACTTCCTGCCTATCAATGTACGCAAGTAGCTCTTCTTGCCTAATTAATGCCTCATAAAGAGCCTACTCCACAAAATATACACACAAAAAGGAATAAAACCAAAGGGATACAATTGTTAGTGTCTTGTTCAAGTGAGGCAACAATGAAAACAATTGTTTGACATTTTCAAAATGAATACAAGGGAAAATAAGACATGCAGGCATAAAGAAATTAAAAGAACGGCAACAATCAAGCAATTAAAATAAACCCCAACCTCCTGGAGGTTTGGTCTTGGGCTTAGGGCCCAAATGTGGCAATAATTTGCACCTATAATAATAATTCAATAAAATTAGTGAATGCTATCGGGCACAGGATTCACCAATGAAAACTCTGCAACATAGTTTATATATTAGCATATCAAAAGCATGAAGGGCAACTTCTTGGTTGCCTTCTGCAAAAAAGACAGTGAGCAAAATCCAAGCCTCCTTACCTTTTTAGTGGCAATTAATTCAGCTTCCAAAGCATCCACCCGGCACACTGCAGCATTCAACAATTCCGCTTTCTCATAAGGCATCTCAGATGGCTTAGATTGGAGTGCATTAACTTTCTCTTCAAGCTCACCCAATCTTTTCACCATGGATGACATCTGATCCGCCTCTGTATGTGATGGAGTTGGTGAAGGACTACGGCCATACCCCTGATTTGTTGTATCAAGAGTGGGTTCCAAAGTAGTCTGATTTTTAATCAGTGATGTTACAGGAAGTTTCTTGGTCACACGACATGCAATTGACCGGAAGAAAGTGTAAAAGGTCAAGAAGAAGACAGTCAGGGCTGCCCAAATCCGAGCACGAATCCCTTCTGGAGTTTTCGGAGCGTCAGCAAGGGAAAGTGTTCCTGTATTAGAAATTTTAATTTAATTTTTAGAAGCAAACTACATCAAATAACTCAAATTGGAAAACTGTCCCATACATTCTCAATTAGTTCAGGTTTTGAAAGTATAAATAGGATAGTATGGAAAACCTTTTATGATACATATTATGTGGAACTGGTGCATTCATGGGATCCAATAATGATTAGTTCAGAATTCATTAATATTAGACACAATATTAAGTAATATGACACAAGATCAGTTTCAGCACAACTATTGGACTAGAAATGCATTTAAAACCAAGAGTAGAACAGGAATCACTCACAAAGTACATCAGCCATAGATACTAGTCTAGAGTTGCTAACCTTTTGAAGTGTAAGACCTTTGAACAGACGCTTGTTTCTTCCAGCTAGAATCAACAGGTTTGTCCACCATTGGGACATATTCATCATACCCAGCCAGGCTACCAGCATGGCTTGTCTTTCCAGCTGCCTTAGCCTGGAAAAGAACATTTTATTTGATGATGGACCTTGGTTAATAATGGACAGGTTTTTAAATCTTAGTCAATCAACTTACTTTCAAAGTTAATTAAGCCAAAAATATCTCCTATACGTATCAGTCTGCTAACAGCTATAACATTCTTGATCATCATTAGAATACCTTTGTCAATTATTCTTTAAAAAAAAATACCTTTGTCTCTTAGTCACTACACACTAAAATGAATATATATTAAATTCTGAATTAACAGGTGTAAATAGTATCGATGAAAATTTTTCTGACACTTAATTCAATAAGGCAGATAGGGAAGGGATATCATAGTAAGACCTTCGAAAAATTGATTGCAATTTTTGTCATTTAACAAAGTCATTGAATGTAAATATTTCACAAGGTCACCACTTACTTCTTCACGAACTGGGGTTAACCTAAGGTGTGAGTAACTCTTCATTGCTTTTGGAGAAGCTAAGTCTTCTGCTTCAGATCCTGACTCAGCAGTCGAAGTATCACTACCTTTCACCAGCTTTGAACAAAGAATTGATAATGAGATGTGATTAAAAGGGCATCAGAAGGTAATGACAAGGAATCAGGTTTGACTCTCAAAAGAGTTAGAAATCATAAAAAGGATTACTGTTGGGTATCGTGGCTTGGCATAGGCAATAAACTTCCCTTCACTGTTTAGAATTTTTATCACCTGCATAGCACGTCTTGTTTCACCCCTGCGAACCATCTGCAAATGAAATTCACATGCAGTTAGTAGCTAGCCCATAACAAACAAGTCAAATTGATAGAGCATCATCAGACCAAAATGACAATCCAAGAGAAGCATATAACCTTCAATATTTCAGGGTTTTTCCATGGCCCTTTATCAGATCTGAGGCAACCACCTTGATCTGCACACGTGCAGGTACCACCTAGAAATTCTGGCAACTCACTTCATAACCAGTACAAATTACATTAGGCAACTTACAAAATAGATGATGGATAAAAGTTTTTTTTCAATAGAAAAAGAAAACTTTATCAAAAGAAAAAACAGAAGAAAACTAAAAATAATAGAAAACTCTAGCATGCATGGAGATAGAAACAGACACAAAAAATAGATCAATTAAGTACCTGGCATCAACTATTTCAAGCAATTTGCTCTGGTACTTGTTTCCAAGAACCTATGCTCCAAAGGAAGCATCGGACAAATAAAATGCAATGTCAGCAGCCTTAAACACTCATAAAACAAATTTTAAAATAAAAAAGACAGAATTTTACATACATGAATTTTTGAAGTTGTCTTGGGATCTAGAAAAGTCTTCACAGTGTTCCAGAGCAGCCTAAACCCAGGGCCAGCATTTATAATAAACATTTGGCAGAGAGTCTGCATCATCAATTACGGACCAGGCAGATCATTCATCACAATATCATAACATAATGTTCATCTTCCAATAGTTGATAAATCAAAATTCAAAGAGAAAATAACCAAAGATAGCACAAGAGAAATGTGATAGCTCACCTCAGGGTAATTGTCGCCATCAATCTTCTGCAATCGCATGATGAGATCCCGAGCAGACTTTGTAAAGTTCTTAAAGCCCTGGCAATAAATACCATAAAAAATGAGTAATGTGCTTGAGAGCTTTGCAGGAAATTATAAAGAGGAACAATTATAGGCAACATACCACGCCTTGAACATCTAAGATTGTGGTGCTTGAATCAATGTGCCTTTTGGCAGCGATAGTACAAGCAGGAAACTTTATAGAAAAAGCTTTTTCAAACTCTTGCACGTGATACTTTACATATCTATCCATGGTTGTAACTTGCATGAGCTTGTTTGGATCAACTTTTCCAAGTCTTTCAATGTAAACAGGTCTTCCCTCCTTATCAACACCATGATGGCCATGAGGGTAATACTTCACAACTTCATTCAACTCTTTGAACTCAAAATCCTGAAGAAAGTGAAAATCAAGAAGAATTTAGTCTCATCTGTTAAACTTAATCTGTGGAAACCAATCATAAATAGTCCAAATTCCATCTGTACTTACCTCCATAATAGTGTCAGCACCAAACTCCTTCCTCCATTGTAGCATATCAGCCCACATATGCTTTGCTTTATCAAGATCAAATTTCCTTGCTTTGAGGAACCTGCAAAATGCAAAAATAGCAAACACACAAGGAGCAAATAGATCAGTGTGTGGATAAGGAAAAACAAAATTTTTCCTCCTTCTATATAATTTTTAAACAGAACCTTAACATCATATGGTAATCATCATGTCTTTCTGGAAGCAATTCATCCATAATCAATGAC